>RJWT010028765.1:0-15161 GCA_004365215.1 Cuniculus paca | reverse complement strand
AGTGTTGGTACTTTGCAATAAATAAGTGAGTTTTGGGTTGCAGCTTGAACACAGTCTCTAAAAGGTTCGCCATCACTGTCTAGGACTATGACTTTGAATTTTAATGACTTGGGAATCATAATATTAAGGAAGAAATGCTTCCAGCAAAGTATGAAATAATGTCTACACTGGATTGGAATCCTTGTCACCAATTTGAGAAAAATGAGTCTGAATTCTTGTTTTTGTACTTTTCTTGTTCCTTGCCTTCAATCTATCTAAATATTTTATATGTGATGTTTTGATGATGGATAACATTACAGTTTAATCCATAGATTATACATTATTAAGAGAGGATTGCAACAGAACTAGTGGAGAAATAATTAGTCGGAGCTCTGGCCTTGGTGCTGAATGAAGGCCTTGAAGAAGACATGGGCCATCATTCACCATTAGAAAAGACAGTGTAGTGTTGGATGTCAAGGGGAAATGGGATTATTTTCTTGGTAGTTTTTTTTTTAAACGCTTATGAATTTGAAAAAGCATATATGGTACAAAAAGAATATGTTTGGTTACACAAATGAGTACATTATATGTCCACACAAAGTTGTGTTTGCTGCTATGCCTATGGATTCTCCTGGATGTGTTTGGAAATTCCCTCCCACATGAATCCATTTGGAGGAATAGTTCCTTTTCCTGTGCACTAAATTAAAATTTCATGAGCTTATTCTCCCAGACAATCTTCCATCTATGAAGTAGATAATTTCTCTAGATTCTGCCTGCTAGACTCATTTGTTCTAGGCATTGAAAAAGAAATGAAGGCTCTTTTGATTAACTATGATTAAAATTCCTTATTGATACACACACAAGACCATAATGTTGGAGAACCAAGAGAGATACTACTCAGACTGTGAAATGATTTTGTCATATGGAATGAAGTTCAGGTTATTAGATGATTGTTGCATGACAGTTACAAGCATAAAAATTTAAACTAAACAAAACTAAGTGTAGTGTTAAAGGGAAAGGATAGTTTTAGTTGAATTTCTCCCTAGTGTTTAGATTTCTATTTTCTTTGTAAAGATAAATCTATTATGTTTTCCTTAAAGAAAAATAACTAAAGTAGCCTTTCATTTATTCAAATGTATTAATTATGGTTTCAAACGTTAAACTTTTTAGGGGGTGAAACACTAAATAACTTAAGTCAAAGGCAAAATAGATAGTTACTTTTGTAAAAATTTTTATAGTCAAGAGGATAGAATGCATGATGAGAGGAATGGTCTGTATCAGACAGTGGGGTGAGTGAGAATGGTCAGAAGTACAAAAGCCAGATAGAGGGCAGCCTTAGTGAAGAATTTTGTGATAATAGGCAAGGCCAAACTGCTTTATTGGAAAAATCCTGGACTGGAAAGAGTGCATTTCGTCTTTGCTCTGAATGGAATATTGCTCATCACAGACTGGAAGCTACAGAGACTCTTTAAATAATAGTTTCTAAGAGATTAACGGTCAAAATGAAGATCTACTGGATTTTTCTGCTTTCTGTCTCTGTCATTGGTTTTAAAACCAATGTAAATGTAAACCAATGTAAAACCAAGTAATTATAAATACTGATGCAGAACCCAGAGTGTACACAATGTCTTTTCTCTGCTGCTTAGTAGCTATATGATTTCAATCAAGTCCTTCTCCAAGCCTCAATGCCATCCTATGGTAAATTTAGTGATTGTTAGCTACTTATATTATTGTTACTATGTCTATTATTAGTTTTAAACTGTAATAATGCTCCTTTCCTTAACATTCTTATACCTGTTGTCACAGTTTTCTTTTTACCACATTCTGCATTGGCTTTATTGTAAATACTCATAAGATAGTCACACAGATAAAAACAACAGTGTTTTTCATTAACCATGGCAAGGATAATTCAAAGAACTGACAGACAAGAGACCAAGGGAATAATGAGATACTTTTAGTTTGGATGTGATATGCTGATGAACTTTGGGAGGAAAATTAAGGTGACAGATAGGAAGGAACATGATAGAGAAATATTTTAAATATCTTTCTGCTAATAATTAAAAGGAAAAGAAAAGACTGTAAATCTTCAAACATATAGCAAGCATTTCTAATTGCTATTATGTTTAATAGGAACTGAAATTGATTATAATTTAGTCTTCTAAAAAGAAGTGAGAAGAAAGCACATTAATTAGACTTCTTCATGGTGTGTAAATCTAAATATGTGGTTTTGGGTAAATTAAGAAATATTTTCATTTTCTTTTACAGTAAACGATCTGATATAATTTAGTTGTATTTGAAATATCTTATAATAATTAACATTAACAATATTCTTTTGTAATTTTCAAAGCAATTTTACATACACTGATTCATACATTTTGGATGTGATAGGAAATGTAGAAATGCTGTTAGTTTGTGTATCATTTAACTACTTTATTTGATACTTACAGTCCTATTACAGAGTTCCTTTAAATTCATTCTGTTCATTTACCAACAAAATCTATGAATTGTGCCCCTCTGGATATAACATTCTACATCATACCAGCTTTGCTAATCTGAGCATCAACAGGGTTTCTGAGTCATCCTTTTTGCTGTAGGAAGTAACCTACAAGGTTATAAGAATAAACTTCATATGCTGGATGGGGAGTTTGTGTGTGGGTGGGAAGAAACATATGTCCTCAAGAGTGCAGAAACTGATCATTTTATCTTCGTTTTGTCCTAATGTTATAGGCAGCTGAGTTAGATAGAAATATTATAGGCAGTCAGACAGGGGTAGGATCTCTAAGGAGGCAGTGCAGAAGACCAGATTATCTTGTAACCTTGGAGAAGACACACACCTCTGCAAGACAAAAAGGCAAAATGAATACAACCACACCCTAAGTATAAACATCATGCTTTGATATTCTAAATAGTTATCAATCACCTCCAGGAAGCTGAAGGAACCATTAACCCAACCCCTAACCAACAAAGACCCTATTCTGTATTCATGCCTGCTTGCTACTTGCCTCTCCATTTGATTCTGTTTGAATAAATTTTATCTGAGCAATTACACTTGTAATCTTATTGGTTCACCATAGTTCTGTCCCACCTCATGCCCATCTGCCTTGGGAGTTCCCATTTTTCCCCACCATTGACCTGCCTCACCTCGTTCCTGATTTTGCTCTATAAAAATCCTAGGAAAAGGTAGGGTCCTCAGCAACCCACTCAGGACCCCTTTTGTTTCTCTCTCAGACAGAAGTTTTCTTTCTTTCAATAAATATATTCTGCTTTTAACCTCCATTGTTCTTAAAATGCATTCTTCGATTTTAGAGAATATGAACTCATACCAGACATAGAGTAGGTTGGGGGTTTCTTTCCCCTTTATCAGTGAGAGCAACTAGTAGTCTTGGGCTTATCTGAAATAACAAGGATCTTTTAATGAGCCAAACTCACATTCACAGGTGAAAATTGTTATAGGCTATAAATTTCCTAAAAATACTGGGCCACAATAAAAACAGTGAAACTTATCGTATAACTCCACTAACTGTATCCGCTTCCCCATTCTGGTTAAACTGTCTTAGAAACTATGTGTCAATATATAACCTGTTATCGTAGATGTTCTCTGGTTAAACTGTCTTAGAAACTATGTGTCAATATATAACCTTTTACCATAGATGTTCCCTATTGATTGTTCTAGTTCCGGTAGATAGCCCACCTCAAAAATGTCACAGCTGAAAAAGAGCAGATTGTGCTATCGCATTCCCTTTAACAGAAGAACCCAGTATAGTTAAACCATAGCTACATAGACACTTAATGGTCAATAAACTGAATTTTTAGGAAATTAATACAAAATAATACCTTTAATTTTACTTAAATTTATTTTAAAAATTTGTTTTTTGCTAGTACATGTTTACAGTACATAATGTTTACATTCATTGCATACAGTTGGTACATGTACATTATATATTTTATTTCCTTTTCTATTCCCCTCTCTGCCCCTCCTGTCCCTCCTTTCTCTATCTCTTAATCCCCTTCCAATTTGAGAAAAATCTATTTGACTATTTTCTATTATTTATTTTTAATTTTCTTTTATTTGGAATTCTCATATAAAAAATCATGAAATATTTAAGCTTAGATGTCTGATTTATTTCACTTAACATTATGGTCTCCAGGTTCATCCATTTTCCTGCAAATAATGCCGATTTAATGATAGTAAACAACCTGCAGTAAATTAAAAAAAATCTGAACTTTAATAAATTTTTTATGTTTTTTTCAAAAATATTTTCATAGCTTGAGTATTTTTTTCTTTTTTTAAATAGCTTAAACTTCTAGGAGAGAGGACTGTGTCAGGTATTTCACAGGACTCAGAAGAGAGTGCTTTGTCTACACAACGATGAAATAATTTGAAGTCTTTTTTTTTTCTTTTTCTTTTTCTTTGAGACAAGATCTCCCTATGCAGTTCAGGCTGGTCTCGAACTCATGGGGATCCTTCTGCCTTAACCTCCTGAGTGCTGGGATTACAGGCATGTGCCACCACTCCCAGTTTGAATCTATTTTTGAAACTTAATTTAAAATAAAATTTATTCCACTTTAAAAACCAAAATTTTGATTTAGGATGATTTTTCGAAGGAAAGAGATTTTTGTTGTTGTTTGTTTTAGGCAGGGTCTCCCTGTGCAGTTCAGTCTGACCTTGAAATCACTACGTAGTCTAGGTCTCAATCTATGAACCAAATATCCCATAAAAAGAATTATGATGTGCTGTGCACATGTACTAACTACTCACAAGAAGTATACTCATTTCGTACCACAAACACATGCTAATAAAATAGAAAAATCTCATAAGTGATACATGATGTTCACAGCAAGAAACAAATGCACAATAAATAATTGATTACAGATTGCGTCTATTCTAAATCTGAAATGACCACTCCTAAATTGAAATAATTGTCTGTCTTCCTAAATTTACTGGTCACCAAAGTTTGGGTTTCAGGAGACCCTGAGTCATGCAGTTCCATCAACTGCTCAGGTTTGGAAGACTCATCTACCTCTCTTCACATTTACATCATGGCTTTCCTTACTTGGAGATATATATATATATCTTACAATATCAATTACCCATCTCTCTTATTGATGGCAAAGGCATGTGCTTTTATTTAATCATAATTATCTTAATGATAAAGTTTAGGTAATGGTATTAATTGTACTCCTGAGCATATTCTTCATAGAGGTTGTTTTTGGTTCTAATTTGTACCAATGTAACTCATACAATTACATCTCTACCAATTTAATCTGTAAATCATGAATGTTAGTGTAACATCTATCAATTCCTTCCCTGCATTACTGATAGTAATTTTCTTTTCTGTCTTAAATAAACATATTTACCTTTTTCTCCTTGTCCATAGTTGTTTTAGGGAAATAAGCTAAATCCTCAAGAGGTTTCTGGAATAATTTTATTTACTGATTAATAATAGACAGAAAGGATAGGTTGGCAGACAGAGATTTTCTTTTCTTATGCTGAATTTACTCAAGTTGAAATGCAATTTCTGAACTGCGTGGTCTAGCTAGTGAAGTTGAAGGGAGCAGTCAGAAAATGGCAGAGCAGAAAGTTCTAAACAACTTGAATACTTCATGGCATCAGTGAACCAATTAATTAATCAACTATGGAGGCTCCCTAACAGTAGATGTTTTGTGTTTTTGAAAGATTAAGTTTTTTGTTGTTTAAATCAATTAAAGTAATACTTTCTGTTACATGCAGTTGAGTGAAACCTAATTCAGAATTTCTTTTCATCAAAATCCTAAGTAACCTGATTCTGTCGCTTATGTCTTCCTTTTTCTATAATTCTTTTGTCTTTTACATGTTTTTTTTTTTCAATTTGGTATTTTCTCTGCAAGGATATATGTGATCTACACTTCCCAAGCCACTGTGTGTTTGAAGATATGCTTTCAATATGTAGTGAAGTGAAGCATATTTACCATCATGTTTGGTTAATATTTTACGTTAACATAGTGTTTCATTTCATATTTATTTTCTGCAAAACTTTGAGGTCAATGCACTACTGACTTCTAGTTTATATTGTTGCTGATAAGGTGACTCCTGCAACTTTAATTTTCATTCATGTGCAAGTAAGCTATGATTTTTCTTCAGACAACTTCTGGATTTTTTTCCCCTAGGTTCTTCTAGGTTTAAAATTTCACAAGACATTTCATGTATTCTCTTTTATTTTGTTCCTTTGTATCCAAGAATCTCTTTTTATCTGAGAAAATATTCAGAGAATTTTTTTACTGTTCTTTGATTGTATTCTCACTTCAATTTGCTACTTGAATTCTGATTGAACAGATGAACCCATCTTCTTCAACACTTAATATTTATTTTTTTCTTATCTCATTTATTATTTATCTTTTTATTCGTATTTTCCTGCACTAAGTTCTTCAACTTAATATTTCAACTCAATTCTATGTTAAAATAATAATAAATATATAAACTGCTTAACTGTGTGCTATATAGCTGCATTATCTTATGGAATACAACAACCCCAAGTGATAAAAATTAATATAATCCCATTTTACAGATAAGAAAAATGAAAAAAGAGAGATTTAGTGATTCTCTAGTGTGGCACAGCTACTAACTGGCAAACTCTGGATCAAATCAAGAGACAATGATTTTGATTATGATTGTTTCATCATGGTTCAGTGTGTGAAAATGAAGAGATTATACAGGAGATGCAGAACCTTCTACAATGGGAAATACAAGCAGAGGGAATGCAAGCAAGTGAGCACAGCTCCAAGTTACCACACTGCTTCTTCAAGGAGGCTTGGTTAAATCTGTGGTTCATGTCAGAGAAATATAGAATTGTTGCTTCTGTCTTTTATGGAACACTCAGAAGTATCCTGATAACATAATGTAAATTTGTTATTATGCCACTTCTGCCTTCATTCAAGTTGTTTTCTTAAGTCATAAGGTTATAATATTTCTTACATACTGTATTTTCCTGAAAATAAGACTTAAACAGAAAATAAGCCCTAGCATAATTTTTCAAGATGCTTATAATGTAAAGCCTATCTCCAGAATAAGCCCTAGTTAAGACTGTCATAGACACAAGACACATTTAACAAACCCACAGCAACTCGTGATGGATGTATTGAATTACAAAATAATAATATTAATATATGAGTAGGTATGAACAATATTATTAATATATTAATTAATAATAATTAATATTATTAATATGATAATATAAAATATAATTAAAATTTGTAAATACCCAAGACAGTGCCTTTGGATGAGACCTAGATACTTTGGTAAACAGAGAAACTCAAGAATAATTGCTGAGTGATCGATTGGACTAAAGACACAGCAAATAACAAGTGCATTTGGTAATGAAAGGATGTGGTTGTGTAATACAAATTTTCATATTGTACAAGGTTTGTAACAGACATATTTAATACACTTGTGTGAAATAAAGAAATGTTTTCTGAATTTTAGTGCCTGTAACTTTTTGTTGCTTTTGTGTGGACCATCATTCTTAACTATCATAATTTTTGTTACCGCTCCTGTCTCATAGGTCTTCAATTAACACTTAATTTCATGGAAACTTTCTGAAGCCCAGCCTGTAAGATGTTATGACTTGGGTGAAGAATACATGGGATAAAATCACTGACATCTATGCTGTCAGTGTGTGACCATCAGGCTAAAGGGACAAGATGTGCACCTTTAAAGAGAGCTTTATTGCTGGACGTGAGAGTTTGAGGGCAATGATTCTACGGAAAATGGAGTCAGAAGAAATTCAGGCCAGAATTTGAGGTTTGGAGACTTAACGATGATGTTTCAGAAGAAGATGGCACACCTGCATTTGATTTTGGCACATGAAGAAATGTCAAATTTTTTACACTTTTAAATGAATGAATACAGATTGTTGTACATGAATAAATGTAGATTGTTGTATAGGAAAAAATAAGACACCACCTGAAAGCAGCCCTATGGCATCCTTTGGAGCAAAAATTAATAAATGACTAGGCCTTATTTTTAGAGAAATATGGTATGTTTGCCCTATCTCTTTTCTTTTCTTTAAAAAAAATCCTAACCAAAATTTTTTCTAAGAAGCAGAGCTATTCACAGTGATAACTATTTTCCTATATGTTTTAGTTGCAGTAAATAGCGATTCATCTATCTCTAGTTTTCTAAACATTTCCAAAATTGTCCTAAATATTTCAGATAGTTTTTCTTGTTGTAAGAGCTGTTACAGGTTTATTAAACTTTTTGTGAAATATTATTGTCAGTTTTGTGGAAGTGGTGGGGAGTATAGAGATGGATGCACTCACAAACCCATTTTTAAATCAATGCATGATAGTTTGTGTTTCTACAATTCTTGAAACATCTAACTATTCATTCTCTCCAAAAGACTTTTTTAAAACCTGCAATGTGGTCAAAGGAAAATTTTACAGGAATTTGCATCTTACTTTATTTGTGTGATAGAAGTACACAAACTTTCAAATTCCACACAAAATAGTATATCTGCCCCCATTCAATATACTGTCCAACTTTTACAGAGCACATTAGAACACTAATTTCACCACACTACTTTTGAGTGAAGAAAGGGATACCTAGTTCTTGTTTTGGAATTGCATTGACAGCATATACATAGTTGAAATTTGTTTTTAACTTGGTCATTTAAAAGTGGCATTAGTCTTTATTAGTTCAGGCAGCAATTGTAGAATTATGATTGATCTCTTCACTATACAGTAAAGAAAGTGATCAAATTAAGTAAATGAAAATATAAATCATCGACAATAACAAAAAAGAGATGATATGCCATTAGAACCAGCATTACCTTTGACATATTGTTACTGAAAATTTTAACACAATTCCTGACACACTTGTAATAAATTATGTTTCCCTCAGCATGTCAAATACTTCAATTTAGCTTTGGCATATAATCTACTAGAAAAGCCACTTACTTCTATTGCTATCAGTACCCCTGAAGCCATAAACATTATCTTTTAAGTAACTTTCCTTTTGAATCCAAATTGAAGTATATCATTAAGTATATTTAGACCACTTCATTTGAAATTTTCCTAGAAGTTGTATTGGAAATTATAATAAAACTTGATGGAGGAAGATCTTGGATGATAGGCAGGAGGTGGTAGAGTATTGAAATTCATTTCACATGCCTTAAGGATGCTGGGGAAATTTTTCATAAGCAGCCTTGTCCAATGTTGATGGGCGTATTGGCCAAGGGGACCTGAATTAATAACTAATATTTTGTTGTAGCTAACTGTTGTCAGAATGCAGAAACTCTGACACTCTGAACTCTTTGTTTGCCAGTTCTCAATTTGTAAGGGCTGCTGATTGTTACATCTCTTTATTGTTTTTCCTTGTATGGACCACAGGGAACCTAGCCAGCTAGAAAGCAGAAAGCATTGCCTACTTTATTAGCATTCTCCTGTACCAATGACATTCGGGTTTAGCCACAGTTAGTCCTCCTGTCCCCTTAAATTTTCATTCCTAGCACTCAAATAGTAAGACATCAGTATAAATAAAAGCAGTGAGTCAAATATAAAACAACTGCTACAATAATCTTAATAACAAAAAATAATAATACTGTCATTTTACTCTTCATCTGCTTGCATTGCTCTTTGAAATATGAATTTCTTATGATTTCATTTCCCCAAATGTCACTTTTTAATCTTTTTTATTCCTCATGCAAAAGTTACATAATAATATAACAATCTTTATCACAGAAAATTTATTATATTTTGCTCCTTATTAAAACTATTTCTTCAGTTCCTTGTGTTGGTATGAGGAATTTTCGCTCTAGCAAAAATATGGATAGTTTAAGGACCCACAGGGTTAATTTCACTAGTTACGGCCCTAACTATGGCACTATTTCACTAGTTAGATTGGAGCTGTTTTAATACTTTATCATGATGTTTGCCTTCTGTGTACCTATTTTGTTTTCATATTGTCTATTGCTACTCTTAGCTTAGAGTTGCATTTCATTTTACCTCAGCCTATATAAATTTGGTTCTGATGTTCACTTCTATTCATTATTTTTTCCATAAATATTAATTGTTTATATTTGTGGAGAAAGAACCCTTAGGGATTGAAGATGATTATTTTTTCACTAATAGATCTCCTGCATTTTATTGGTATAAAATATTTGCATAACCAAACTGTTAGTCAGAACTAAAATCCCTGTTTGCCTTAATTTCAGTACTATAAATAGGATGTCTGCCAAAATTCCTTTGGAGACAATTTGGTCTTAAACAAATACTGAGCAAAATGACTGTGGAAAACACAAATGTAATAAGGTACAACTTGAACTATAAGAATATTCCCAGTTGTTTGACTGTGAATATATTCTTTTTCTCCTTCCATCTAGAAGCCAAAGACCATTGGTAATAGTTCATACTTACTACCTGTGTACATAAGTCTGCTTACTTGTGTATGTGTGGTTTGACTGGTACCTTGTTCCACAAAGGAACTATGTAAGACATATAAGATGCAATAGAGCAGTAAAAGTTTGAAAAACAAGAAATAAAATATAAAGTAATCAAACATTGTGTTAAAATTTTATATCAATTCAAGCACATTGTTGGTACCAGGAGGTATAGTATTTGTCTATTCCTGAGGTACCTGACCAGGAAATTCTAGAAATGATCTATTGTTTTTGAATAGTGAAAAGTCTAATGTCAAAAAAAAGGGTCCTTTCTTATACGTTTAAAAATCATGGATTCAAATTTTAGGTTAGTTATACAAGAAATGGAGGAAATGCTAAAGTAATTAAGAAATTACAGGGCTCAGTGATATGTTTTAAATAGGCTTATTTTTTTAAACTTGAGAAACATATTTCAATTAATTGATTAAATATTGTCAACATATTAATGTAAGATTATAATAAAATTATAAGGAGAATACACAAAACAGTAAGAACTCCCCCCCATGAATAGGTCAAGGAAAAGTTAAAGAAGAATTCACTCCAAAGTGTTTACACTTTTTAATATTTGGGTATTGTGACAACAATTAGATATGATTAATTTTCTTTTCCATGACTATGATTATTTCCTATATTTTTACGGTGATAATGTGGTCATTAATAACAGATAAACAATAAATGGTTTTTCAAAATGAATGAAAATTAAGCAAAATTACCATAACTTTGGCTTTGAGAAGATACTAGACAAAAATATGTACCATAAACACAAATACCAAATAATAATAAAAAGGAAATTCAAAATAACTTACACAAAAAAGATAAAATTTCCATATTTAATCATATTGTTGTATTTTAACTTCAGATTAACTCTGTTAGAAATTTTAAGAATTATTCAAAATTCATAGTTGGATGCATAGAAGTGACTATTCAACATTGCAAATTGGATGCCTGATATGAATCTCAAAGCAAAAGATGTTCAAAACTGGATCCTTGGTATTTGCCTTTCTTCCAAAATGTATTTTACCCAGTCATCCCCATATCAATTGAAGTAACTCCATTGTGGCATTTGACTGAAAACCTTGGTCATTATTGACTCCTTTTGTTTCTGCACTACATTAAACCCATAAAGATACCTTATTGGTTCTATCTTGAAAATATAATCAGGTTTTGACCACTTGCCTTACAGTATGTCCACCACTACCAATTTTAGCCTTCATGATCTCCCATTAGAGTCACATAGTATATTTCTGACAGGTTCCTTTGTTTCTATCTTTGCCTGCCCAAATTAGTCAAAGTCATCCTTTTAAATTGCAAGTCAGATCATGTCAGTGCTCTACTCAGATTGCATCAAAATCTGCAGTACTCCCAATTTACTCAGAGTAAAAATCAGAGACCTACGATGGACCACAAAGTCTAGCAAATTTTGCCCTCTGCTCTCATTACTTATCTGGCCTCATTTTCTCCTGTCTTCCTCCTTGCTAACTCTATTCCAGACACACTTGTCCCCACTCTTCATTTAACACAAAATGACCCACACAAGGTCTTTATATTGGCTATTTCCCTTACTGTGGTTAAACTTTTCAGAGAGACATATGGCATTTCTTTACATCATTCAAGCTGTTGGTAAAATATTTCCATTTTAATAAGGCTTATTGTAACAAACCAACTTAAAAGTGCAATGTATTCTGTTTTTCTCTTCCTTTTTTTTCTTCAGTTTTTGAAAGAACCATGCTAACCAAATTATAACATGCTACATAATTTACACATTTACTTTGCATATTCTGAAATGCCTGTGTAGCTATTTAATCCTTCTAAAATGTATAGCATTTGCTTTTTTCATTGATACATTCCAAACATAGAGTTAGCTCTTAATAAGTATTATTGAATTTGGTATCCACACTGAAGTTTTTGAAAAATTAAATAGCTGGCTCCAATTCACAAAAGATGAAATGAAACAGATCTTACTCCAGGTTTCTGAAATATTTTAACTGTTTTGTAGAGTTATGATACATACCTTAAGAGAGGTATAAATCACAAAGGTATGAAAAAAACACTAATTATACTTAGTAGGCAGAAGTAAAAAAAAGAAAAGAAAAAAGAGAGAAAGAAAAAAAATAAGCAAATTACCTGAAGAAATAAATGACTAAACCTGGAGAATTAATTATATTTCAAGTTTACAAGAGAGAAAGGGGCATTTCTGGAAGAAAGAAAGCAATCTCCAGAAGCAAAAAATGATGCTCAGCAGATGCAGTTGAGAATCCATGGTCTGGAATGAACAGAGAAGAAGGAGCATGGAAGACTACCGATAAATAAGGTACAAGAGGCTGACTACAACTTCTTCCGGGGAGCAATGAATTCTAGGTGAGAACTTAGTATTTATTTAGTATTTAACTTAGTAAATGGAAAGTCATTTGGTATTTTAGATCTCAGAGGCGACATGCCTTAAGCTTTAGGAAAATTAATATGTTGGTTATTGGAAGGAAGCATTAAAATTTGGAAAGGGTAAGTGCAAAGAGGGTTAGAAATCCATTATATCACCCAAGTGAGAAATAATGAGAGGTTCTGGGAGAATTGTGTAAAGTGGGAGTGGAAAGAAAGTAAAAGATGAAGAAGACATTCTAAAGGCAGGAGAAGTAATAATAAATATTATGACTAACATAAGGGGTACTAGAACAGGAATTAAAAATTATGACTGAGATTTTGAGCTGAAACCTTAAAAATCTAAAGAAAACCAGATACAACTAATTTAGGAAAATCATCTATGTCTTTCTAGATACTATATGTAAATTACTGAGGACAGATGATCATAAAATCATCCTCCATTTGGCCCAAAGGGTAGAAATTCTTTCAACATTCTTCTATCTCTCCATCCACAAGCAGAGTTTTCTACCCTTGATAACAATAAAAATGACAAATTGACTTTTACATGATCATGGTGTTGTTCACTGGACATCCAAGATGCAGATTTCACTTTCTTAGGTGTGGGGAAACGTTTCTAGGGTTTATGCTTTGTTTGTTCTCTTTTTCTAAATCAACTACACTATTTGTTCCTAAGGAATATTAGCTCAGCTCTAGTGGCCTTCTTCCCCAAGTACTGCTTTTTCATTACCTTGTTCTACCTCAACTAGGTCAGGACAGGACTACAAAAATGCCTTAATTGGCACGATGATGGGAACTGAATTAATCTATAACAGATGAACAAGGATAATGAAATCATTTTTTTTCTTTCAATGGTCTGTGCAGCATCATCTCTTCTGATACACTTCAGTGTCTGACCTTTTAAACTGACAGGATGTTCACTGCTGAGGCTTTTTAAAGACATCTATCTCTCCACAGAAAAATGGAAGCCAGACATCCAAGACCGACTTATATTTGTCTGTGAATCAAGCTGTCATTTTTGTTCTGCCAGAGTCTGTTATCACGTCTGGACAAGTAATTATTCTCTAGGTTAGGTTCTTACAACCTTGAATTTTTAGGAAAGTCCTTGGGACTGAAAGTAGTCACTTTCCTGCTGCTACAGTGCATGCATATTAGTGACTTATGTGGTGGCTTGGCAGCTATTAGTGCTATTAAGCATTTTGGCTATTAAGCATGCAATTCTTTTAACTTTCCAAGAGCTTCTAGCCTCCATCTGTTTCCTCTGTTTATTAAAATCCCTATTTAGTTCTCCTACTGCATTTAGGCAACTGGCAGTATATTCCCTAAAGAGCAAGCATGAGCTGGGACATCAGAGGACATGATGGAGCAAGAACAATCCACAAGCTTCTTTAAGTTGCCTGCATATTCTGGCTGGAATTGTGAGGCAGGAAAAAAAGGACGTACAACTTTCTCCTCCCACTACTGGAAACAAGGGAACTCATTACAGGTTGCTGAGCAAAGCAGAGCCACAGCAGTGAGGAGGGGCTGGTGGCAAAAGACAGAGAGTCTCAGGTTCAATTGCTAGTGTTAAAAACTTGCTTCAGTACTGGGAACACAAAATCTAATTCAAAGTGATGCAGCTCATCTAGGCTGCTAAGCATTCTAAATCATCTCCAAATTCAATAGTTTCCAATGAAAACCTTAGGTCAGATTTCAGGGGAAAGAAATCCTCAGTGAGAAATTTAATAATGCATAAAGAGCCTGGCAACTCCTACAGAATTCTGTTTGAAATAGAGAATTTCTAGAATAAAATTCTCATTACTTCTGCTTGGAGGAGAAACTATTTGCTAGAAGATAGACAGTGGCTCAGTCATAGGTATTTTGTCATGAGTTTATGATTGGTAGTTTGATGACAGTATTTTACTGAGATGTTGAAAAGGCCTTCCTCCTTGTCACACTTATTTATGATTAGAAAGTCACATTCAGAGAAAGAAAGTTACTCCCCTCTTTCGTGCTCCCCACCACCAATCAGCCTGCTTCTGAAGCTGTCATAATCAGTAGGATCAGGCACAGTTTCCAGAGTTTTGATCTTTAACATAACATTAATAATACAAGATCAGAGCTCAGCACTCAAAATAAGGATTGGAAGGGATGGGAGGATTAAGAGTGAGATCAGAGTTCAGTCTCCATTTGAAGATTGGTAGGATTAAAGCAGAATGCACACTTTCTGCTTCTGAAGAAGGACAGTGCAGACCAAGAGCCTGCATAGACCCTGGCATATGTCTTCATCTGCAAATGAGCTGTGACCTTGACCTCCTCCTCTTCATATTTCAGGATAAATAATAGACATTTTCTTCCCTGACATTTATACATATGTGGTCCAAAAGGATCTTTGGAGTATTAGGCAAAAGTATA
>RJWT010028764.1:0-15127 GCA_004365215.1 Cuniculus paca | reverse complement strand
ATAGTATTATTCAGGATTGCTAAAAAATGTATACAGTGAGCAAGATGTGGTGGCACACACCTCTAATCTCCTACACAGTAAGACCCTGTCTCAAAAAAATCCAAAAACACACAAAAACAGAAATACACACAGTTGATTTGTGGATGATGTAAATTGCTATAATACAGTTCTTTTAGTTAGACATTTTTCTTTCTAAAGTGGTGTGAGGCCAAGTGGTGTGAGGCTTAGCTTCGTAGGCTATCCGAGAAGTTCAGCTTTTGGAGGATTATTTCATGCTAAGCAAATTCACAGTTTCTAATGTATACATCAAAATGTTGTGCTTACATCAGTCTTCCAGCCCATTTTTCTGGGTCTTCACTCTTAGGGCGACCGACTATTCCAGATTTCCCAGGACTGGCCTAGTATTAGCACTGAAAGTTCTGTGTCCTGAAATTCTGCTGTCTTGTGGCAACCCCTTAACCCCAGGTGGGTGGGTGGTTATCCTCTTTTATTCCCCAGAGTTTCTTAGCAGCTACAGCATGAGAAGAGAGGACATGCATTCTGTCTGCTTTAGAATATAGGTGATAATGAGCCTTCAGGCTTTGGTGCAGCAGCACAACTCGAGGAAGAATGTTGCTTCTCCAGTGTGGCCAGATATTACTCTTCTGATAATCTCTTACCACATTATAGATGACTGTAACACTGAGGGGCTTAAAACAACATTACTTTAGTTTTCTCCTGGCTTCTGTGGGTCAGGGAGCTGGGACAAGCACAATAGGCAGTTCTAGCTCCCTCAGTACCATAGTGGCTATAGGTGGAATAGCTGTGAACTAACTGGTCCACACCGCAGTCTTCGTATTGTCTCAGGACCTCTCCAGGGCCTTTCTCTGTGCAGACCAGTTTAAACTTTTTCATGACCTTTTGGCCTCCAGGTAGTTGGATGCTTACCAGGTATTTTATCATACCAGAGTACTGTAAGTAATTAATTCAGTTCACAAACTGAAACTTTGGCAAAATTTCACTTCCCTTCATGAGCTCCACATCAGCAATGAACAATGTTAGCCATCTTCCCCAGAATCATGGAACAAATAAGTTCATGATCAGAGGTACCAGCCAACAAGTGAGAAATTTCTTTAAATGTCACATAGAATATTATTGCATAGCATCATTTCCAGATACTGAGTCATGAGATTCAAGGGGCAGAGCATGGATCCCACTTCTTGTTGGTTATAATATTAACATGTTGAGATGGAGAGGTTATTGTGGCTATCTTTGGAAAATACTATCAGATACAGTTGACTTGGTCCCAAAAGATTTAAAAATGCAATTTTTTTAATAGAAGTCAGAAAGCTGTTACAATATAAGTTTTTCCTCATGAATTTTCATAAAGCAATTTTCACTTTGAATATAAACTAAATGGTAAGCCTACAAATGTTTCTAAACTTGTTCTGAAAACCCTGGGTCACCATTCTACTGCAAAGAATATCTAGATGTGCCTGTCTGTCTCTGCCTGTCTCTGTCTGTCTCTGTGTCTGTCTCTGTTGCTGTCGTTGTCTCTGTTCCTAATACATCCCCTCCTCCACCACACCCAATTCAATTGATCAAGGTAGGTAGAGGGAAAATTCATTTGTTCATGTAGTATGAATTTGGTGTATGTGAGGTGTGTATTTGCATATGTACCATGGAGGATGGAAAGAAATGAGTCTTGAGAGAGGAAAAGGACTTTAGTGATACAGGTTTGAAAGGAGGCATCTACATCAGGAAAAGACATAGAAAACATTGATGGTTAGAAAGAAAGCAAAGGGACAGGGTCATCAGCAGTTCTACCTATAGGAGTAAAGGCAGCTTTAGCTATAGCATCATTTTAGTTGTTTGTTTGTTTGTTTTAAAATGGGGACACTAATATTAAGCCTAGCTCTGTTAGACTTCTTTTCCACCGTGCAGTTTAAGACCCATGAGGTGTAGTCTCCAAATTCCCAGTCCAGGGTAATGGAAATTGGGCTATGTTAAAAATAAAACAAAACTCATTTGTGCTTCCCGTGAGCCAGCAGTAACTGTAGGCCTGAAGGAAAAGCAAGAAGCTCCCTTCCCATGAGCCAGCAGCAGCCATGGACCTGGAGAGAGGAGAAACAGAAAGCCAATTCACTGTTTCTGTGAACCAGCAGTAACTATGGGTAGGGAGGAGAAACAAAAAGTTCCCTTCCCATGAGCCAGAGGCAGCCATGGGCTGGGAAGGAGGAGGAACAGGAAGCCAGTTTGCCCTTCCTGTGAGCCAGCAATAACTGTGGGCCAGGAGGGAGGAGAAACAGGAAACCAATTTGCCCTTCCCATGAGTCAGCAGTAGCCATGGACCAGGAGGGAGGAGAAACAGGAAGCCAATTTACCTTTCCCATGAGGCAGAGGTAACTGTGGGCCAGGAGGGAGAAGAAATAAGAAGCGCCCTTCCTGTGAGCCAGCAGCAGCCATGGGCCAGGAGGGAGGAGAAACAGTAAGCCAATTCGCCCTTCCTGTGAGCCAGCAGAAACTGTGGGCCAGGAGGAGAAATAAGAAGCGCCATTCCCATGAGCCAGTGGTAACTGTGGGTTGGGAGGAGAAACAAGAAGTGCCCTTCCTGTGAGCCAATGGCAGCCATGGGCTGGGAGGGAGGAGAAATAGGAAACTAATTTGTGCTTTCTGTGAGCCAACTGGCACACAGGCTAGGAGGCAAGAAGAGCCAGCCTCCACCATAAGCAACCAGGTGATTCAGAGGAGCACAGACTGAGTTGATAGCAACTGAGGTACAAAAGCAACTTAATGCTTGTATTTTTTTTTTTTTTTGTACTGGGTATTGAACTCATGACCTCACACTTGCCAGGCAGGCACTTATGCTGCTGAGCTAAATCCCAGGGCCCATTGCTTGTATTGTTTGATTGACATTGTAGGCCTAAAGCCTGAAGTCTGAGCATCTGTTTAGAGGATAACAGTATACAATGCAGCAACTATGGGAGACTTTCTTCTGTCTTGTTTTTGAAATCCAATATTGTTTTCACTGTTTTGTTTTCTTCAGTTTTATTGTTTTGTTTTATTCAGTGTTTTGTTTTGATTGGTTTTATTCTGTTCTGTTTTGTTTGATTTTATTATGTCTGATGGTATGGGCAGCAATTTTGAAGATAACAAGAGGCATTATGCTAGCGATTGTTGATTTCCAATTATCCTGTTTTGAAGTCCTATATCACCTTCACTGTTTTGTTTTGATTGGCTTTATTCTGTTTTATTTTGTTTGGTTGTATTCTCTTTAAAATAAATAAAAAAATAAAAATAAAACAAAACTCCAAGGCAGTTATTGGCTTCATATTTGTTTAATGTTGCAAATTCAATTGTTTTGTCCTAAGCTTATTGTGTCATTCTATTAAAACATGAATTAAAAAAATCATATAGCAGAAAGCTTACAATTCTGAGCCATTACTTGTTTAAAAAGACATCTTCTGTGTTTGGATTGTAGGAATATTGTAATACTGTCCAGCTAGATTCTGGAATAGATTACCGAAAAAGGGAACTCCCTGCTGCAGGAAAACTCTACTACCTGTAAGTCTGTGTGTGTTTTTAATTTAATTTTTAAAGTTTAATATCTAATAACTTACTAGGAAAATAAACACTTTAATAATTAGAGTGTAAAAGACAAGTTCTGAAGTCCTTGGTTTTTTAAATAAAATGTTACTATATTAACTTCTTTAAATTGTGTTTTTTACCATCCGTATTTGCATCATTTATAATGTGTGATTGGATGAGACCCTAATTAGTTTTTTTGGGAGGAGTGATGACAGATGGTTAGAAAGTAATGAGTATCCTCTTTAGAAGAGGCTCTGATATTAAGAGAATATCTTTAATGTGCTAAAGTAATTAATTATTTGTGGACATCTTCTGACAAATGTGCCATTTCCACTCTTCTCAAATTGTTGTTTTATTTTGTCAGGCAATCTGTTTTTATTTATCATGGTTGATTGACTTCCACACATAACTGATATAAAATATGTACTATACACAAATACAAGTGGGTATATTTTGAAGTCTTTTAAAACAAGATTTTCCTGAGTAGGAGCAATTTATAATAATAGATGTATTCAGCGTGTGTAGTTAATGCTGAAAAACAAATGTAGTTTGTTTTAAAATGTCATTTGTGAGCACCTAAAAAAGAAAAAGTGCTTTACAAATGCAAACTGTTGTTTAGTATATGCCAACAGTGTTTGGCACATAGTGGGTTCTCAGTAAATAGATCTGTCTAAGGGCTAATTGTAATTTAACTAAAAGGCATGTTTCGGGTAATTTAAATTTTGATGACAACGTGCATATGAGAGGTTGAGAAAAGTTCTTGTCTCTGCCACCTTGTAAGCAGAAGTACTTACTGTTTTTGACATAGAAATTAGCTAGAAAAATCACATAATTAAAATTACATACTTTACTATGCACCAAAGGGACTATTTCAGTTTATTATTCAGATTTAGATGATTATTATAGGAGGTTCTTCATCGACCCTTAAGTAATTTGTCTTTAAAGTACTTTATAATTTTAAAACATTCTTATGGTGCTATTTATTGCTTTAATTTGTATTTCTTTTTCTTTCCAGTTTCTTTTATCTTGGTGCTTTCTGGTTATGTTATTTTTCTAACATTCATAGCGTTTTCCTGAATTTTTGCTACCTATTTTTTCCTATCAGTGGTACTTATAAGTTAATTTATTATTATTCCCTTTATTCTTTTTTTAAAAGAGGAAGTTCTTATTCCTTTTTTCCCCACAAAGTGTATCTCTATGTGGAACAATTAAAATATGTTCCTGATGGGACGTTCCTTCCATAAAGATGATACTAAGGGTCTAAATTATGAAATCTGTTTCATGATGCTAAAGAGGTCTCAGTGGGATTTAATGAAGGTTAAAAAAAAAAAACTGCTTTTGCTGGGAGCGTAGCCACTTGCTCTTTCTGACTTACCCCCTGTTGCCCCTTACGCTTCCTGCGAAAAGTAAGATGATTCTAACACAATGAAATTCATTTTTATTTGTGAGATATGTACTGGAGGAAAACAGACTCAAATATCCTCCTGGAGTACAGGAAACTAGAATCTACAACAGATACTCTGAAACTCAGGAAAAGTTTTCTTTAAAACAACCCCCCCACTAGATAGATAGATAGATAGATAGATAGATAGATAGATAGACTCATTTTCCTCCCAAGGAAGACATATTTGTTTATAAATTTAACATCAAAAGGACTTGATCATATAACCAAGATTAGAGAGTTTTGCGCACACCTCAGTCAGAGGATAAGGCAGGTGCATCCCTGAAGGGACTTAGGAATTAAAGTCATCTCAGAAGTGTGAAAATAATATTAGACACCAAGATGGAATGCTAGGGATGTACATTTTAGTGTTTTACATGAACACTCAAGTAGAATTTCTTTCATGGCAGAGTAAAAGAAATTTCCTTAGGTCATATTAATATTTCTGATTTAATTAAGTTCTTTTTATCTTCTCTTATAGAAAAACTATTAGTCACCCCCCCAACAGACTTTAATATGCTGTGCTATATATTGCCCTGTGATAACATGTGTTTCCCCTTACTGCCCTCTGGCCAAACATCTGGACTTGGTTCCTAAATATGCCGGTAGAGACTATCCTCTTGGCAATTTCACTGGAACCCAACTGCCTGAAAAGAAAAACAAAATTCTAGCTTCCCTCTGGGGGAATGCCCAGCACTCTCTCAGAATTTCATACAAAACAGAATTCCATATATGATTCTTAACTATATACAAATATTCATTAACTCAACATTTCACTAGTCTAACTTTCAAAAAACTAATTAAAAATGTCCAGAAGTAAAATCCATGCAACATCAAGTATTTCCCTAAAGTTGATGTGGAACAATTCCTGTCATTTATAATATTGATTTCCACAAGAACTAATTTATACAAGACATCGTGTGTTCATTTGTAATTAATTTATTTCAGGTTTTTGTTTGTCTGTTTTGGTTTATTTGTTTGTTTGTTTTTGAGACCAGGTCTTGCTGTGTAGTCCAGGCTGTCCTTGCAGAGTGCTGGGATTACAGGCATGTGCCATTACATCCAGCTCCTTCCAAAGAATTTAACAACTTTAGATTAACTCTCTGCTTGTGGGCTGGTGATACTAGGGGTCATTATTTTATATTTGCAATGAGCATATCTTTTCAAACAGGAGACATTACTGTTGAGGGAATTCATGGGATGCTGCCCCAGACCATTTTGCTGTCATTTCTGTGAAGGGTTCCTGGATTCCTAGAGTCTGGGTCACCTCTACACTCATGTGAGTGGGTAGACTGGGTGGTGTTGTATCATCTCTCAAGGTCATGCACTACAAACACAATTTCAAGAAGTGGTCAGGGCCTTGCATTTTTGTGATCTTTCCTTTTATAGTCAGGAGCTGAATACTATAGGTTCCTTTTTCTGTCAAGTCTGTGGAAGAGCCTAGGGTGGAGCTGTTTCCTATTCAAGCACTTAGTATTCATCATACTCACATCCAAAGCCTCCATGTGAGGATTGTGGATCACCTTGCAAATAATGAAAAATATAATTTACAATGTGTTAGATATAATCCAATTTTTTTTTTTTGGTACTAGGGAATTCAACCCAGGGGATTGAGTGCCAGGCAAGCACTCTACTTTGAGCGACATCCCCAGCTCTTCCAATATTGACATAGTTTTGCTTGGTTAATATATGAATACATTTATCCATCTTTTGAGCAAAAGTTTAACTTCGAACAGAAATTTTTTCTTAAATACTTTTATCAGAAGAAAATTCTAGTCACAAATATCACCATTTTCCATTTGAGGAACATCTATTCCAGATAGAAAATAATTTTGAAGACTGTATCTTTGAACACCATTTAAAAAAATGTAACTGTCAGTTAGCTGACCAAAAAACTCAGTGCTTTGAGGTTATAACTCTATTTTAGAAGAAAGCTCTTGTGGGAACCAGGACTGAAGCCCATTCTGGCTATGACTGAACCTCATACTTAGCCAAATTAAAGACTTTGTGTTTTTGGCCTGTGATATTCCTTATGCACACTGCTTAGCCTCCAACTTGAGAGAATCAGACTGATGAAGATTTAAAACATTCCTTAGCTTGATTGCCACATCTTCCCACACCTAAAATTTTGGCAGAACTTCTCCCTGTAGTGCTGCCACTTCCTAGATTGACCAGTGGGCCCCGGGCATCTTAGAACCATCTTCCCTTCCCTCTGACTGTAATTCATTTCAGAACCTGTATCAGACTGACAGAGAGCCAACTGAAATAATTTCTTTCTCATTACAGCAAAATTTTCATGGTCTTAGGTCAAACAAGGCCAGCTGTCTTCCTTTCTTGTATTTTCTCATGTATTATGGGTGTTCAACCTTTTGCCTTGCCCAGGCCAGAATGAGTGGAGAGAATCGTAGTGGGCCTTGTATAAAATGCATAATGTAGTAAATGTACATAAGTAACAAAACTTCTTTTATTTTTTCTATTTTTCATTATAACATTTAAAAAGGAAGGCAACATAAACATAAAACTGGAGGTATATTTGACCTTATTTTTGTGAAACTGATGCATCAATATCTGCTTTGATGGAAGTGAGTCTTCATGTTTAATAATTAAATAAGAAAATTTACATCTGCTTAATAACAATAAAACACCTGTCTTCACTAGTGCACGTACATAGGTAGGTTGAAGTGCTGTTGTCAGTAACTGTTGCGTTTACTCTCCAAGTTGCACACATGCACGTAACCTCTAATACATATGGGTTTTGATTTGACTCTGTGTGGTGCAGGCAGAAAGCAGAGTTAGCACTGCACAGTGCCCTCCCCTGTCACCTGCATTGTCTGCACTTGAGCACTATGTAATTGAGCCATGAAAAATACCATTAGAAGTCACCTAATAATGTTTAAAGTTTATGAGCTTGCCAGACGTGGTGATGCACACCAGTAATCCCAGCACTTGGGAGGCTGAGACAAGAGGATCGCCATGAGTTTGAGGCCAGCTTGGGCTACCTAGTAAGCTCCAGGCCAGCCTGAACTATATAATGAGACCATGTCTCAAAAAACCAAAATAGAAAAAAGTTTATGATCTTGTGGGGCAGCTTTACCAGTGGGCCACAGGTTGGACACACTTGTTTGAGAGCCTACTATGTTCATATCATTCCAAATTCTGACACTAGTTGGTATGTTGTCATAATAGAAGAGTGATGGTATTGATAAGAAAATACCTACAATAAAAGAATATAAAACTTGGTAAGCAGTAAAAAATGCAGAAATAAATCCATATGGAGACAGTTGCACAATGCAGCAGACAGTATAGTATTCCCAGTTGAAGTTGTAGATTTTTCTGGTCTGTGAGGGCTCCCACCAGCTAACAAAAATAGCACCTGACCCGGACAAAGATCCCATAAGCTCACTTTTGTCATTTTGTGAAAATGGTGTTGTGTCCTCCCGGTAAGTCTTGGTCATTGTGGAGACTGACTTTATGCCTGCCTGTTTGCCAGGTCCAATTACCAAGTGCAAACCCTAGGCTAGTGTTCTGTGTCAGTTAGTATAAATCAAAGGTTAGTCTCCTATCATTAAGCAAGACCAGTTTCTAGACCAAGACTTCCTGAAGTGTATTCCTCAAGCTGCAAGAGATAGAATCTTTTGTTTGTATCTCTGTCTCTCTTTTCTTAACGTCTAGACAGTCAATCTAACTATTCTTTCAGCCTGGAGTGGGGGATGATGAAGATATTTTTGTTGTCAACAGATTACATTTTGCTCCCCTTTAACATCATAGTAAAGAAGAATATATCATCATATTCATAAGCTAAATACAAAGGAAAAAATACAGTGTCTGCGGTTTGGTTCAAAATAATCAGGGTGGAGAAATTAAGGAGAGGTATACATCAAGTAAGATTGGCCAAGTATTGAGTGAATAGTTAATATATTTTGTTTATTATACTTTTCTTTCTACATGTGTGTAATTTTCCACAATAAAGAGTTTAAAAGCAGATACAGCCTTCTCTATTTTTTTCTTATTGTGCTTGCTAGTTTTATTACATCTATCGATTTTTCCAAAGAAACTGCTTAAATTTTATTGCTTTTCACTTTTGCTTTCTGATTTGTATTTGATTCATTTCTGTACTTCTCATTATTTTCTTTCTTTTGCTTATTTTGGATTTAATTTGCCCTTTTTGCCTAATATTTTGAGGTTGCTTATGTCTTCGATTTTAAACCTTTCTGTTCCTATGTAAGCATTTTAAAGTTATTAAGTTTTCCTCTAGGTATTACTGTAAATGCACTTCATATTTTCTCTCTCTTGAGATAGTGTTATGGTTTGTATCTAGATGTTCCCCCAAAGCCTCACGCAGTCTTAGACTTTTTTGGAGGTGGGGGAATCTAGAGTTTGTAATTGATTCAAGGTCCAAGTCAGAGATTAAGGGTGTGAGTGCTATACCTGCCCTGGGATAGATAGCCTGGATAAAATATAAGGCACAAAAAGAGGTTGGCCTCTCTCTCCTCCTCCTTTTGTTGCTTTTGCTGTTTTCTGCCGCCATGAACTGTTGCCCTCTGCCATGTACCACTCTGCTTTGGTGCCAGGAGATTATGGACTGAAACCTCTATAAACAGTGAGCTAAATAAACCTTTCCTTCCTTTACTTGTGGGTGTTGGATATTTGGTCTTGGCAATGAGAGAAAAGTAACAAAGATAGATGGGTTCTCTCTGTTGCCCAAAGTAATCTCCAACTCATGAGATCAAGTAATTTTCCAACTTCAGCCTTCCACACTACAGTCATGCACTACTGCATCTAGCTTGCACTTCATGCATTTAATATGTCATATTATGCTCTGTAGTTTATTTTTTGATCCATAGATTACTCAGAAGTGTGTTTAGTTTCCAAACATTTGGTAATTTTTCTATATATCCTTCTGTTACTGATTCCTAAATTTTATTCCCTACAGAGAGCCAATGCTGTATGATTAGAATACTTGTAAATTTATTGAGACTTGTTTTATGGCCTAAAATATGATACATCTTGGGACAAGTTTCTCATGCATTTAAAAATGTATTCTGTTGTTGTGTTGGGAGAGCATACTTTAAATGTCATTTGATCAAGTTAATTGATGATATGTCCAAATCTCCTATATCTTTACTGATTTTTACAATTTATCTCTTTTATGACTTACTGAGACAGATGGGTTAAAGCCATGTTATAGATTTGTCTATTTTTTTATACTGCTCTTTGTGGTTTTTGCTTCATGTATTTTGAAGTTTTATCATTAGGTGTATAAATTTCAGGATTGCTATGTTGTATTGATAAATCAATCTCTTCACCACATGAAAGGAAATTCATTTTTCCTGTAAAAATCCTTATTCTTATGAACTCTGATAATCTCTTTCTTTTAATTGTGCGGGTTAAACCATTTACGTTTAATTTGATTATTGACATGGTTTAATTTAAATATACCATCTTGTTATTTTTTATTGATCTGTGTTTTTCCTTTTCCTTTTTCTAACTTTATGTATATTTGTTACATTATTTTATTATGTAAATATGAATTTTATTCTGTAATATGTGTTATTTTGTTATGTTATAAACTTCATGATACATTGCTATTGTTTTTTGCTTGGTCAACAATCCTTTAAAGATATTTTTCAAATAAGAAAAATGTCTTTTACATTTACCTGCATACTTATCATTTCTTGTATTCATTTCATTGCATAGATTGAAATTTTTATATAGTATCATTTTCCTTTTTCTTAAAGTATTCTGTTAAACATTTTTTGTAGTAGTGGCCTGCTAGTGATTAATTTCCTTATATTTTATAAGTCTCATGTGTCTAAAAGTGCCATTGGTTTGCTTCTACTTCTGGCAGATTGTTGCTGACTAGAGAATTCTAGGTCGGCAGGCTTTTTGTCTTTCTTTCGTTATTTAATAATGTTGCTAAATTATCTTCTAGCTGAGATTGTTATTGATGAGAAATCTACTCTCATTCTAATTTTTGCCCTTCTCTACATAAGGATATGTAGGGGCAGTTTAGAGGGGCATAGAAAAAGAAACAAAACAAAACAAAACAAAACACAGAACAAGATCCAGACGGCTGATATTATAAAATCATGACATGCTTATCTGCGGCTACTTTAAAATCATCACGTGTTATTTGGTACCATGTGCTTAAGAAATTTACTCTACCGTATGCTTGAAAGATGGACTCCTTGTTAAAGTGTTACTCAAAATTTACCGCATGCTTAAGAAATCCCCAAATGACCTTGTCCCCATCCTAGAAACAAAGGCTAAGACCCTGATTGGTTTAGATTGCACCAATCAATGAAACAGTTATTTTTAGAAACCAGATTACCCACGTAAGTATGAAGTACACCACAAACTCATGGGGGATTTTGAGCGGGATGGCTCTATCTTGTAGCTGATTCTGCTGTTAAGATAGCTCTTCTTCGGCTTCCTTGGCATTTGCCACACTTTAAGTAAACTTTCGCTTCACATCGTGTCAGTCTTGAGTCTCCCATTTTCCACTAAGAGCCCCACTTCATTCTTTGCTGGAGTGAGAGTAAGGACGGGAAGAGAGGTGTAAGGGCATTGGGGGGAGGTGGTAGGGGGTGGGGTGGGGTGGGGAGGGAGGCTGGACCCCTCACACTTCCCTGCCAGATCCAGCAGATATGTCTTATCCCGGCTGCTTTTACACTTTGCTTTGTATCATTGCTTTTAAGCAATTTGATTATGATGTGTCATTGTATAGTTTTCATTTTTTTTTTGAAATTTGTTATGGTTCTTTACATTGTGGGTTCATAGTTTTCATCTACTTGTCTTTAATTTCTTTACTTTTTTTTTCCTGTTGCTTCTTTTCTCCAGTTTTTAGTGCTCCATTTGGACGTCTGTCTAGCTGCTTCATGTTGTTCCACAGTGCACTGATCCTTTGCGTTTGTTTTCAATGTTTTTCTTCTTGTGTTTCATTTTGGATAGTTTCTTTTGCATGTGTAATCTGCTGTTAATCTTATCCAGTGTATCCTTCTTCTTAGACATGGAGTGTTTCCTTTTTAGAAGCTCAACTTGGGACACTTTAAATATCTTCTTTGTCTGTTCCTATATGTATGCCTTCCTCTACCTTATTGAGCATGTTGAGTATATTTATAATTACTGTCTTTGTTTACTTTTTTTTTTTTGTGGTAGTGGGGATTGAATTCAAGGAGCACTGAGTTATATCTCTAGACCTTTTTTATTTTTTATTTTGAGACAAAGTGTCACTAAGTTGTCCAGCCTGACCTACAAACTTGCAATCCTCCTGCCTCAACCTCTAATTAGTGGGAATTACAGATGTGTGCCACTTTTTTGTCTACTAATTCTGTCATCTGTGTCGTTTCTGGTCTGTTTTAGTTGGTTGATTTTTGTCCTGTTTTATTGTTTATTAAATATCAATATTTTGAACTTGACTTGCTGGGTGCTAGAGCTTTTTGTATTCCATTCCTTTAAGTATTTTAGGGCTTTGTCTGAGATATATTCAAGTTACTTGGAAATAATTTTATCTTTGTTTGTTTGTTTGTTCGTTTGAGAGGGTCTCTGTGTAGTTCAGGCTGACCTTGAACTTACTGTGTGGCACTGGCTGGCCTTGAACTCACAGTGATCCTCCTGCTTCAGCCTCCCAAGTGTTAGGATTACAGGTGAGCACCACCATAACCAGCCAATAATTTATCCTTTTGAGGTGAGTTCTGTGAAATGGAACTAGAGTGCTTCTATTCCAGAGCCAATTATTTCTGAAGCAGTAGCCTTCTGAGAATTTCTGCTTGATAGCCTATGTGTTAGTAGGACTTTCTACTCTGACTGGAGAGAACATGAAGTGTTCCTGGCCATTTGTGGGCTGCAGAGGTAATGTTGCATGATTCTAGTTTGCCTCCCCCTTGTTTCAAATACTTTCTTCTCATGTGTTTTGGTTACTTTTTTCTCGTTGCTGGGACAAAATACCTGACGCCCAAAGTGAAGGAAGGAGAGGTTTATTTAGCTTACAGTTTTGGGGGTTTCAGTCCATTATCAGCTGGTTCCAAGGCAGGCTGGCGTGGCTGAGGGGCAGCTGTTCATGGCGGCTGCAAGCAGCAAGAGCAAATCCCGCCAAAGAGGGAAACATGCCCCCATTCCGACCTTACATTGTATGTCAGCTCCACCCCGGGGCGGGTGCAGAACTCACATCGCCAATCCCAGTGCTAGACAATGAATCAATCATAAATGTTAGATTCAGCCACTTCCATGACTACATGAGGCTTGGGGGGGGCCATCTATATACAAACCGTAACATCATGCATCCACAGGTCAGTACTCCGCTAATGATTTGACCGAGGCTGCTGTAGTTTAGAGTTGTTTCCCAAAGGTACATGCAGTGCAGGTTTGGCCTCCAGTGTGGTGCTACTAGAAGGTGGTGAAAACTTGAAGGGGCCTAGTGGGAGGTCTTCAGGTCACTGGGAGTGTGTCCTTGAGAGGACTGTGAAAACCAGGTCTTCCCCTCTTTTTCACTCTGGCCATGAGGTAAGCAGCTTTACCCTGCGGTGTAGTCCTGCCATGATGTGCTGCTTCACCACAGGCCCAAAAGTAATAAGAACAACCTGTCACAGGCTGGAACCTCCAAAACTGAGTCAAAATAAAACTAGATCAACTCAGGTATTTGTTACAGTAACAGAAAGCTAGCTTACAGGCCCCTGTAGATCCTTAGATCTGTCCCTCTGTCTTTCCTGCACTCTACTTTGCAACTTCTGGCTGCCATGGCCTCCCCAGATGCTGAATTCTGTTTTCTCAGCTCCCAGAGAACACCTGGCTCTGTTTACATTTCCCCTCCTGAAGCCTGGACACTCAGGAGGCCATGAATTGGGGATTACCTCATTTGGTTCTTGTCCTACAGATCACTGTCCTGTTTTAACTACTACCCCATGTCTGAAAATCAAGTGTTTTTCCTGCCTGTTTAAAAAGAACTAATTCTTAGTGTAACAAAATAGTTGATGAAAGGAAGATTCTCTTTATAGATGTTTCCTAGGTAACAAATGTAAAAAACATGAGAGAACTACAATAAAACAAGAATATTACTATTTTACAAAGCCTTTGTAAATGTAATGGTTACAGTTAATGTTCATGAATTATATAATAGTTGCTACAGAAATGAAACTGAAATTCTGTCAATTTACAGGGAATGTAGAGAGTGGAATATGTTAAATAATATCACATGAGTACATTTATCAAAACATGGACTGTAAATTTTTTTTTTTTTTTTTTTGCAGCACCGGAGATTGAACTCACGACCTTGTGCTTGCCAGGCAGGCACTTAGACCGCTGAGCTAGATCCCCAGCCCTGGTATTTTTGAGACAGGGTCTCACTATGCCGTTCAGACTGGCGTTGAGCTCACTTTGTAGCCCAGGCTGGTCTCGAACTCACAACGATCCGCCTGTCTCAGCCTCCTGAGTGCTGGGATTACAGGCGTGAGCCACCACGCCTGGCGTGGACTGTAAATTTTTAATGGCATAAATACATTCCTTTTTCAATGAATAAATAAGACAAAAAGGGAGAGAAGAGCAAACTTACAGTTTGAAAGAGACTTAAGGAACATACTAGCCAATCATAGCATATGGGTCTTGTGGGGATCCTGAATCAAACAAACTTTCAGAACAAAAGCCAAACCAAATAAAAAATAATCAATCAGAAATTCAAACACTATTTCATGACACTGTGGAATTATCTTAACTTTGTTATATGTGATAAGGATATTGTATTTTCTTCTAAATTTATTTTTATAGTTTTATTAAGGTTTAAGTCACATGCAAAAGAATTCACCTGTTTAAAAATATTCAATTGGATGATTTTTGGTATATTCACAGAGTCATGCAACTTTTGCCACAATTTTAGAACATCTCACCCCAAAAACAAATCCTGTGTAGTTTAGCTATCACCCTTTACTCCCCCATCCAAATATGTTCCACCTTTGTCAATCTAGGCAAAAACTAATCTAGTTTCAGTCTCTATAGATTTACCAATAATAATAATAATAATTCATATAAATGGAATCATGGAAGATATAGCCCTTTGTGATTGTAATCTTTTACTTCATGTTTTCAGAGTTCATCCATGTGGTAGCATGTATCAGCACTTCATTCCTT
>RJWT010028763.1:0-15142 GCA_004365215.1 Cuniculus paca | reverse complement strand
CTTGAAACATACCCTCACTTTTGGGGGAAAGTGTTGGTATAAATATAAGATAAAAATTGATAAGCATGTTATATCCTCTTTGTTTTTGTGATTATTATACTTTTTGTTTGCTACATGGTCAGAGTGGTTTCATGAGAAAGTTTATATAACATTCTTATCAGTTTCCCACTGCTAATCCCTTTTGGTTACTGAGTTAATGCTAGCTTAAGTTTTCATACTATGGAATGGTACCAGTTTTAATGTTTTAAAACTAGGGGTGTAGACAGCTAAGTCCCTTGTGGGTGTTTACAGTTGGGCTGCAGTGTCAAGGGAATCCGATCAATTAATTTCGTCAATTCTTACGAAAACCAAGTGCTTTCAGAGGCAATCAAAATGAAAATTTCTGACTGAGATCCTGCTGTTCCTATTCTTCACTAACCTTTTGCCTGTAAATCACTTATCGGCTATACCACAGTACATGTTGTTTAAAAATAGGTCAATGAATTTTTCCTGAAAGCTACTAAAAGTGATGAAAAGCAACATCTGTGACATAGACAATGAATATCTATTTTAGGATCCCATCTCTGGTTTTTTGCTTAAACCTGTTGCTTTTATGTAATCAGTTCCATAAAGGTAGGCTCCATGGTAGCTCCTTCCTTGCTTTATCAACAAGTTTCCTTTAATTTCTACTTTCTATGAATTCTGAAAATTTTAGTTTTCCAAAAGCATTTATTATTTTGCATCTGTCTATCTATGGCTATGGAAACAGTGTTGTATAAATATAGAAGTTGATAAGCTTATTGTGTCCTCTTTTATTTTTGTGTTTGTTATATTTTGGGTGGTTTGTTACCCTCAGGTTGTTATGCTCAAAGCACTGAGAATCTCACCTGCTTTTACCAGTTCCACTCCCATGGACAGTTTGCACTCTGCCCTTTGCCTTACCCAAAACTAAATTGTATCTAAGCGATGTGAAGCCAGACCATTTATCTATCCCAGTCCAGCTCCTGGCATGTAACAGGACCTAAATAATGTTAATTAGCATGAAGGAAAATTATTCTTATGGGGTAAGGAGAAAACGGGGATGGAGGTCAAGATAAGGAAAATCAGACACTAAAGAAGTTGACAGGCCAAGCAGCAATCTGGAGATGCAATCAAATCAAATGGGTGAGGGTGCAAAGAAATAAAGGGATGGGAGGGACAGATTAGAGATGGAATACGGTCATGAAGAAAGGTTAATTCAGGAACAAGATTTGTGATTTTGATTTAGGACTTAGCCTATCCTCAAGTATTATTTGGCAGACCCTTGTTTGACTAGAGCTTTAAAGCTTTAGTTCTTTTTGTTCTACGGTGAGGAAGTTCACATAACCCACTGTCAAAAGTCACTGACCTGTCTGGTCACACCTTACTTTTTGTTCCTACATCTCCCACTGGTGATAGTAACTAAGCTGTCCCTTGTATGCATTTAACTATGTAACTTCAAGACTAGTGATACTCTTACATTGACCATTATATCTATCCAGTCTGTTTTATATAACTTCCAGAGTCTTTGCTGATGGTGCTTCACCGTTCAGTTCCTGTTTAGGTCTTACAAGCTCCTCTGTCTTTGTCTACCATTTAGTGGTATGGACTTCTTATTTATGTGTTTGGAAACAAAGAATAGCATCTCAGGGGCTGGGGATTTAGCTCAGCAGCCTAAGTGCCTCCCTGGCAAGCGCTAGGTCCTGAGTTTGATCCCTGGTACCAAAAACAACAAAACAGCATCTCAGAGTTGTTGTTGGCAAAGCTTCCTGGCTAAAAACACATGAACCCTTTCTCAAATGTCATATGCTGTTTTCTTGTCTGATAATGATTAAAGCTTCTATGCTTATCAAAAGGTGCCTCAGAATATGTCAACAAGAAGTTTATGTAAAATAAAAAATATACTTATTTCTAATTTCTTATGTTTGTGTGTTTACTAGAGGACTTTGTGCAATTATGAACTATACAATTGAGAAGAAGTGTATAGAGCTTAAAGTGAGTTGCGCTAAGAGCAATAAGATTAAGAATTGGAAACTAAAGGCCTAAGATAGTAACCTAAGAGTTTTAACCAAATAGTATCTTAATAAATGTCTTTTTGTACCTGAAAACTCCAAAAAGGTGATTATTAACTGTTTTTTTTTTAAATTTACTAAGGAGAGACCAAAAGGAACTTAGTACTTTAAGCAAATAACCTAGTTCTGTATCTTCCTTGACTTGTAGTGCTTTGTCCTGTGAAATGTCCATATGGACAGGCCCAGTAGGTGCTTGGTCATGAGGCCTAGTGCAAACCAGTACTCTGGCTCCTACCCCAGACTGTCAGGTGTTAGATGGGAAATTGCTTTAAGGGCAGGTAACCAAACAGAAGGGCAACCTTCAGAACAGATGGAAATCTCAGCATAAAGAGGGAACCATTAGAGACATCAAGAATAGCATAAGGTAAGTCAGTGTCCACGCATGGAGAAACTTAGCAGGATGGCAGACCAGTTTCATCTCTTGCCAACTCCAGTTGATTGCTATTGGTTACCTGGAACACCAGGCTAAGCAAAAATTCCAGGTCAAGCTCAAAATTCACAGGGAAAAGTGGACGAACACATCTGCTGTAAGCAAGCCAGAAGACTGAGTCTGCAATGAATTGTAGTTTTAACGTGGTTTCTTTGAAACCCCAATAAGAGATGATGTAAATAATAGCAAGAACAGGAAAAATTTAGATATTTCTATAATATGCATAAGAATATTTCATGTTTGCATTGTAAAGTTATAGAACATTGAAAATTATTTGGAGATAGATTAGTATGGAAAATTTTTAAGTATTTTTTTGAAGAGATGGGGTAGGGAGTGCTTAATGGAAATTATCAAAAGAAATCTCATATGAAGACCCAAAAGACAAAGTAGATAACAGCAGTGTGTCCCTCATTAAAAAAAAAAGAGATTTCTAGGCCTTGTCTGTTTAATGCTCTTTTTTCAACTCTCATAGAGGAGCCTTAAGTACCTCCACACAATTGTAGAGCTTATAAACTACTAAAATATAAAACCGAGAGGCTGTCAGATTGAAGAATTTTCAATGGGTTGTGCAACCAAGACTTGAGACTAAATATTTGGCCTATGTTTGATAGTTTCTATGTTGGAGCCATCAGTTTTTCTTTTCCCAGGAATAGAGTGGTAAACACATTTGCTCGAATAAAAGACATATTTTAAGGATAAAATCTTACAGAATCCAGAGAAAAGTGGTACTAGGGGATCCTGGAAAGTATGACTAAGTCAGTTTTAGGGACCTACACAGTAAGAGTTCAAGGACATTTTTTCTAAACCACTGCTATTAGCATGACTTGGCTTTCATCCATTAGTCTCTGAGTCTCCATTCAAATTCTAAAGAGAAGAATTAGCTTGGTCTGGGTGAATATTTCTACCTTTGTTAGTTTTTCATTTCCAGGCCAATCAATTGTCTCTGAAAGAAAGCTGCAGAGTTGTATGGAGATGCAGTTTCTGGGAAGCACAAAGAAAGTCTTCCCTTAGGAGGCCCAGTGGGCAGGGGCCAGTAGTGTGATGATAAAGGTTTAATGAATAATGCCAGGATAGAAGAGGTGGTGAGCTCTGATTTCTAGTATTTGCAAATTTCCATAGTGCAAATACTGCTACTATGGTGATTTGAAGCTACCAACATGACAGAACTGATTGCAAAGCTGGAAAGAAATACATGGTAGCATGTCATTATATGCTAGCTTCCACTATCTACATGCAAAAGATAGATATAATAGATGGTAGCAAAATAATTGGACAGTGATGAGTTTTCAGTACTTATTGCCCTTTATATTTACCTAACATCTATGTTTTATTAATTTTTAACTTATCTAATAATAAGTCTATATAATTTAATTTTTAATGATGTCCCTGCCCAACGACTGGCTTGAAATTTTTCTGAAGATTTAACAACTGACATAAGAAGGAGGTGGGATGAATAAGACATAAGAGAAAGCCAAAAATGGTCAGTATTAAGGACTTGCCTTTAGCTACAAATAGCAAAATGAATTTATCCTGTAGTCAAAGGAAGGGTGACAATCCTTTTCACCTTCCAAGGCTGTTAGTTGGTTTCAATCAAACCATATATTAAGGAATTACTTTGTTGCTTCTAATTGATTACATTTGTTGTTCCAAAAACTTGGAGTTAAAGAATCATCTCAGGTCTTTAGACACTGGATGGGTACAACTGACTATTCAGACCTGGTAGATTACTTGAGCTGAGTCTGCAAGGATCCAATTAAAGGGCTATGCATTTACTAGATATTGCTAGGTAATTAGGGGTTGACTTATGTCAATACTAATTTTTAGGTTTGATCAACATGCATTTCAATTTCCACTTCAATGATATAATACACCTAACAAACACTTAAATTTATTATACTTGAAATATATGTATCATCCACATGAAGGTATTCATTCCTAAATCAAATAATAATTGAGTGATTTAAATCACTATGCAATAGCTTATTTCAACAAAATAAATTAGTTTGCCTTGAACATTGGAGATTGATCTAAAGACAACATTTGAAAATGTGGGTGTTCATAAATCCCTTGGCAACTGAAGCATATCAAGCCTCTTCCACTTGAAATATGATGGCATTTTTTTCTAGGATGGCTTCAAACCTTATGTTCAGGAACCTGCAAACCTCAGATTACCACATCAAGGGAAATGAACCTTTCACTTGATAAGACTTTATAGAAAACCATTAAAAACTACTCTTACATCATCATGCAGGTGTATGGGTTTAGCGACCAAATTATTCCAGAATAAGGAGTTCTGTTCCTCTATGCTTTCAGTGTTATACAAGGAAACCATATTGGATTAGGATTTTGTTGTGTGTAGTGTTTGTTTCAGTGCATTTGCTTTGATCAAAATCTGTGTGATGGACACCTGCACTCTATGATATCTGGAATTAATCATTGAACTCTTGACTATGGCCAAAGACATGTTGTACTGATTTATTAAACCCCAAGGTGTCTGTGACGAGTTTGTCTCTGAGGTGGATCTTAAATATAGGAGAATAACAACAGTGATACAAAACTCAAGGTAATTATCTAAACCAAGTGTGTCCTCAAACTAAGAATGAACCAAATGAAAAAGAAAGAGCTGAAAGTTGCACCAAGATAGTAATTCATCAATTTAAGTCTTATAACAGTAAAAACATGAAAAATTATTTGAGAGTGTAATGTCAGTTCTCTATTTTTATTTCCAGTCTGTGTATTAAAATTAGAATTTCTTCATATCTTTGTCTGGTATATGGGGCCGACATGACATTTGACTAGAAGAGCACACGCAGCAGTTAGAGATATGAAACTCTCAGAGACGCTTTGGGAGAGAGATCTTAAAGGTGGTTGCTTACCACTATGTATCTTTGTATTGAACTTTAACTGAGTTTTAAAAGTGATATTTGTATACAATATTATAGTTTGAATGTTTACATGTGGTATAAATGGCATTATATTAGATTGAAAAGTATGCTATACAAGCATTTGTAAACGAGAACTTTCAGCAACAGCAACAGATATATTGTGTATGAGAACTTTAGAACTCACGTATGTATACAAGTATTTTATATTTATTTTGATATATCAGTATGTAATCTACAATTACAATCCCTCATCTTTAAAGGTTAAAAGAATTTAAGTAATATGAAGAGATAAGTTTATAAAATTATAAAGTCTAGTTATGGAATCCTATCCTTTAAATTTTATCTTGAAATTTGGATAGGAGAATCAAAAATTGATAGATTGAATGATACTATAGGGATAATCAAGCTAATGCCTATGTTTTAGAGAAGATAGCACTGAATGGATCATGCCTTTCCTGGAGAAACTTTCTAATTTCACTTCTATCTGCTTCCTTTCTCTTCCTATAGGACTTCACTTACATGTAATTTCCTCCAAAATACCTGTCCTTTCCCCAGGCTGGTTTAGCGTACCCTGCTACTGCCTATTTTCAGTGAAGCACCTTCAACTCCCCCATCGTGACACTACCACCATCATGTAAATATGCTCCTTCCTTGTTTGTCTCTGCCACCCAGACTGTAAGCTTCAAGAACAGAGACATCGTAAATTGCCTTTTGAAAAGCATAGACATTGCCCGTTACACAGTAAGATTTCACGTGTTTCTTGAGTGGACAAAAAACACTTGTTTTTATAAATTACTAAAAATCTATGCAAACAATAGGAACAGGGGTTCTTTTTTGGGATGATAAAGAAATGAATTATTGTTCCAAAATCATAATATACTAGCTGAGCATAAGATTGCTTTGCAAAATAAAGTTCTATTGTAACAGCTCATTAGAAAACTTGTAACTTATTATAACTTTGAGGAAATAATGATGGATCTGAATTTAATGAAGTCAGTCCCAAAATTCTGCTGTCAGTATTTCATCTCTTATTTTAAAAAATCTACAGGGAGTATTGCTATTATGATTGTGTCATTTTGGTGTAGACTCCTGTAAATACAGTTTTGTGCATCATACAGTTCTCAAAGTTATTCTTTTTATTTCTTTTATACAACAGCAAACTACTCCAAATCTAGTAGTTCGCCATTTCATTTGCTTGACTCAGCTCTTGCCCTTGAACTCATTTCACAATCTCATTGCCAGCTAGAAACTTATAACCTTGTTGTTAGGAATAGAACGAGTCAGTTATTTTCAGCGTCAACACTTTCACGGTACCCTGACAGCTGCGTAGTATTTGCTGAATTGCATTTGATTCCTTATCAAGATTACTGACATTTTCACAATTTTTCTGTGATTTAAAAAAATGCTAATAATATATTCATTATAATTATGCTATTTTTTTCTTTCCATTTTTGGAAATGAGAATTGCAGGAGGAATTTGCCAACAGTATGACAAGAAGCTGGGGAAGCGAAACTTGGTAGCATTCATTCCTATCTACCGAAGTCCCTGGTTGCCTTGTCAAGGGGCTGACTGCGTGTGTGACTACACCGTCCTCTAGTGGCTGTCCCCAAAAGAGAACTGCGACTTCCTTCCCTCTGACAGACTTTTTTTCAATGCAAGACTTTATGCCCAGAGACAATTATATTTTAAGAAGAAAGATACTTTTCTTAAAAATACCTGTCTTCTAATAGACAAATAAAATTTTATATCTTTATCTTCGGTGACTTAGAACTATGCTAGCTGGGGAAAATAGAATAATAAATTCAAGAGATCAAAGCAAATACTTGAGGCTTTGTTTTGTTTTGTTTTAAAGAAAAAATCTTAAGGTGCATGTGAGTCAATCAACAAATATTTAGATAGGTAAAATATGCCAGGCACTGTTGTAGGTGCTTCATATATATTAATGAACAAAATAGACAAAGATCTTTGCCTACATGGAGCTTACATTCCAGTGTGAGGGCCAAGATAATAAATGTATTTCTGCTTAGGATAGCATTCAAACCAGGCTCTTCATAAATGTCAATAACCATATTATCATAAACTATATCTTAACATTCGGTTATGTACTTGGTCTTCTCTTAGCTTCTCTAACTTTCTTTCAGGGTTGGGAGGAGGTGACTGACAACATATTACTTAATCAGCTGGTGCTAGCCTCATTCATATCTTGTCATTGGATGCATTACTAAGTTTCCTTCTGTTAATGCTTCTCACTCCAGGGCGACTGATATAGAAGTTTATTAATGTGTTTCTAATTCTGTACCAAAATTGAAGAAAAGTCCTTCTAGCCCCCTCTCCACTCCTACTTGTCCTCCCTGTAGAGATGAAGGTTTATTCCTATCCCTCCAGCTCTAACTAGGCTAAACTCCTGAGCAGTTTTAGCCTGGGGCTTGTCTCCAGTTCTGTATAAACAGGACTAGTTACCTTAGGGCTCTAATTAGAGGAGAGAAATAGGTAAATAAGGCTTTAGTTAACGTGATCACTTTATTTTGCTTGCAAGATATGAAATCTCAAGGTGGTTTAAAAGTCACTATTCAATTTTCTAACTTTTAAAGAGAATGTAATCATCCATATTGTCCATGTTATCATAGATTAAACATTTACATCGCATGTCTTTAATAGTATTTTTATTTATAGCTAATTCTAAAGAAAGCCAATTAACAAATTCATTAATTGTTAAACTTATTAATTATTGGCCACAGTGTTAAACATTAATTGTTGACTTCTTAAATTTTGTGAATGAATTGTGTATTTGGAAGAGTATCATTTTTTTAACCGGAATTTTGATGGTAACTCCACATCCTCGGAAAATCTAATTCATTGAATACTAATGATTTAATTTTTAAATTCTTATAATAATAGTCCTTTAGTGTTTATGTGATATAATTATGCAAAAGAATTAAGCATATTTAATTGAAACTACAATATTTTTACTTGGAAAATGGAAAAACTAAAAATAAGGGTGTTTAGGATCATCTCTAGATATATTCATAATACAACAATGAAGGGAAAAAAATATCAGCTAAAATTATTTTTGTTAATCCTCTTTTCAATTTTGAATTCCGGGAACAACCAAATCTAGCAGTGTAGATGAACAATGATGTCCACTTGAACTACACTTCTGATTATGTGTATTTTAATTGCTCTAATGAATCCAAATTATTTTAGTTTTTAGGTATTTGTAATGGAACAGCATTCTATTTAGATGTGGAATATTTTAATTTGAATTTTATTTTTTTCATTAGCCAAGTGAGATTAATGTGAGAAAAACCTTCTATTAAATGAAGATGTTTGCTTAAGGGAATCTGGATGTTTACTTCAACCAAAGGGAAATCATACATTTTATTACATATTCCAAGATCAAATTATGAAGATCATGTGAGACATTAATAAATGATGTATTAAGCCACTAATTTAGGTTTAGCCACTGTATTAGGTTTTCCTTACCAGTGTGACAAAGTACCCGAGAAAAACAATTTAAAGGAGGAAATATTTATTTGGTTCATGGTTTCAGAGGTTTCAGTTCATGGTCAGCTGGATTTATTGCTTCTAGGCCTGTGGCATGGAAGAAATATCATGGGGTACAAGCATGGCAGGGAAAAGCTGCTCCCCTCATGATGGAGAGGAAGCAGAGAACCAGAGAAGAGGCCAAGAACGAGATACAAGTCTCCAAAAGCAGAGGCCACGACCACACCCTTTAACTAAATCCCACCTCCTAGGTTTCCATACACTCCCAGTAATTCCATCAAATTATGAATTTATCAATGGATTAACCCACTGGTGAAAATAAAACTCTCATGATCCAATCATCTCCCACAAACCTATCAGTTAGCAATCAAGCTCTTAGCACATGGTATTTGCGAGACTATTTCAAAGAGTACTTGCTAATTCTTTCGTGCTTATCTCAAGATACTACTAAGCATCCCCAGTTACTCAGGAACCTGAGGTAGGATGATCATTTGAACCTAAGAGTTCTGAGCCTTCTTGGTGCAGGAAGCATAAAAAGTGTTTCTTGCTAGGCCTATAGGCACGTGGCACACAACTGTAATCTCAGCTACTCTGGAGGCCTAGGAAGGAAGATCACAAGTTTGAGGGCAGCATGGACAACCTGGACCCTATTTTAAAATTTAGAAAAGGGCTGAGGCTGTAACTAAGTGGTAAGAGTGTGCCTAGCATGTACAAGTCACTGGGTTCAGTCCCCAGTATATAAAAAAAAAAAGTGCTTCTGTGTTAAAAATAAAGAAAATTGTTAGTTTTGATGGTAAGTATTCCACAAACCATTTTTATCTCCCTGCGTATTACCTACATTAGAACACAGAATTATAAGTAGCCTAACATTAAGGAAAATTGATAAAGGTTATCGTCATTAAATTTAACACTTAGATGTAGCAAAATGGATTTTCATACACATTTATTGTCATTCCTATGATGCTCTGTAAGTTACTATACCAATTTTATAAAGGAAAAATTTAAATTCAGGGGAGGTAAAGTAATTTTCCCAAGGTCTCTTAAGTATTGAATGGCAACATCCTGCTTATATCTAGCAAGTTTTAAAAAATAAAAATAAAATTATGTGACGTTCATTACTCTTGCTGGATTTGGTGCTGGGTAAAGTGGATGTGTGATTGGTTTAGAGTAGTTGAGACTCTTAAGGAGGCATAACAAATATGTACTATTTGCCCCAAATGTTCATTCTGCCTGAATATGGTCCCACAGATTATGTATTTGTTTTTCACATATGTTAAATACTGGCCACAGAAATATCAAACCTGTTCCTGTTGAGGTATGTAATTTTGCACACATTGGAGCTCTTACAAGCAAATAGTTCAAATCTGGGAACACTGATTTATCACTGTCATTTTAACATGATAGCTGTTGAATTTAGATGTTTTCTCCTATATTAACATGCTTTTATTAACTAAGTTGTGATTTTAAATTTTTACATGAAAATTTTTGTTAATATAATTTAATAAAAGGAGAAAATGATAAGAATAGTAGCAAACTCTGTATACTTTTTACTACTGTTTGCCTTTGTTAACATTTTGCCCTGTTTGCCTCATCATCTCTTCTCTCTTTGTATATAGGTTTACATATTTCTCCAAACAACAATTTATAGATATCATGCTTCTTTATCCTTACTTTAATTTCTGGAAGATTGTTTTTTATTTAGCTACAGGTTGATTGTCTAAATTAGGAAATATAGCTAAGATTTAATTCTTTTATGTAATCATCGTTCATATTTAGATTTTTCCAGTTATTTCAGTAATTTTCCTATGGTTTTATTTTTCTCTGGCTCAGGCTCCAGACCAGATTCCTACACTATATTACATTTAACTTCCATGTCTTCTTAGTTTTCTTTAATCTAGAATGGCTTCTATAGTTTCTAATTTTTTGTCTTTCTTATGACATTTTGAAAATACACAAGCCAGTTGTCATATAGAACATCCCTTAATTGGGAATTACCTGATATATGCACTTATGAATACATTCAGGTTATGTATTTTTGACAAGACCAACACATAAGTAAACATGCTATTGTCCTTCTGGTGTCAAGAAACATATGGTGTTTTGTTTTGCTTTGCTTTGCTTTGCTTTGCTTTTGATACAGTCTCACTGTGTAATTCAGGCTGACCTTGAACTCACTATGTAGCACAGGCTGGCCTCAAACTCACAGAGATCCTCCTGCCTCAGCTTCCCAAGTGCCAGGATTATAGGTGTGTGCCACCATGTCTGGCTCATATGTTAGTTTGTCACATTGCTATTGTTTATTTTTGTTGTGTGGAATAAATAATATTCACTAGATTAATATTCTATCAGCTTACTGTTTTTTCTTTGTAATTGGGCTTTTTTTCATCAAGCATTTTTTCTTTCTATTTTTGTTGCTGTCTTCATCAAAGATTAGCTGCTTGCTTTAGAATTGATTCATAACTTTTCTGGACCAGCAGTGATTCTACGAAGGATGCAAAGTGGTTATTTTTAATTTCATTATTCTTTCAATATTTATCAGTTGGTATTCTACCATAAGATAGGTTTTTATTTATTTGTATGTTTTTTTACTTAAACATTTGCCCTCAAAGATTCTTATTTTATTCCATAAATTTATTTTTCAATCATTATTTTGATGCTCAAATTTATCCTCTCATAAGTTCTAATCATTTTTTAAATTTATGGTGTTCTATTATGATCTCATCAGTTTAATGTATCTTTTTGCCTTCTGGCACAGAAATATGTCTCACTTCTGGGGCTAGTAATTTCTCTAAGCTTCTCTGGGTCATTTTAGTAAGAGATTGGTTTGAGAGACTAAGACCTAAGCAGTAGGTGTTCTTATTGTCCTGAAATAAGTTTACTTCTAGGCTCTTTTAGTGACCAGAGCTTAGATATAGATACACACACACACACACACACACACACACACACACACACACACAAAGAGACAGAAAAAGAGAGCATATGCTAATACAGATAACTGCAATTCCAGTTCAACATTATACTCATTTCAGGCTCATTCTAGTGTTTTTTTCTTTTCATATTTGAACTCCATTCTTCAGCAGTGAAACACAGCTCTTATTATCCTCTGTGTATTTGCTCATTTGCTTAGTCTTATAGTGTACTTCTCTAACTCTTACCACTGAGAAAATTAATCTTTTCCACTGAAATTCAAAATTTATTTATTTATGTCTTTTATTACATAATGTAAGAACTATATTTGTGAGTCACTCAACTTTAAAACAATAATATAATTCTCTTCTGTGTGGTTACGCTGTTCACTTGAATAAAGTTGTATTCATTTGTTTCTGATTTTGTTCCAAGACCCTCATTCTTGTTTATTTTATTTAGGGTTTAAAAATGTAAAACATGTACATTTCTTGAAAAGTCAAAACTTAAAAATTTCTCAGAGAAGTGTCACTTCTCCATCTCTTCTACTCCGTTCACTGGCTAACCAATGTTATTAGTTTTTAGTTTACCATCCTGTGTTTACCTTTTAAAAGTAAGTACATGCATGTGGACGTTTCTTAATTTCCTTCTTTCTTACAGAAATGTAGCACACTATACATATTCTTCTTTACTTTGCTTTTTTTGGATAATAATAAAATAATATGGCCTGAAAATACTTCATATTAGTTCATAGAGTTCTTTCTTACTCTTTTACCCAGTTATATAGTGGCTGTTTGTATGCATCATAAATTATTCAACCAGATTATTATTATTTTTTTTTGTCTTTTTGAGACAGGGTTTTACTCTGTGGTTGAGGCTGGCCTTGAACTCACTTTGTAACCCAGGCTAGCCTTGAACTTGCAGCAGCAATGCTCCTGTCTCAGCCTCCTGAGTGCTGGGATTATAGGCATGCGCTACCACGCCTGATCTTCGACAATTTTCTTATACATGAAAATTTATGTTGTTGCCAATGTCTTGTTTTAAAGATAAGGAATAATATTGTTCAAATGTACATTTTTTTTTTACTGTGGGTGTTAAGTCATGACTTACACTCAGCTCTTTTTCTACAGTTACTCGCATGAAGAAACAATGAAAGACCTTATTTCTTTTTTTCACGTGTAAAAACAAAGCTTCATGGAAATATGCTGAATGAAAAGCTATAGAGTTATATGGTCTGGAAAACTGTAACTTACATCTTGTGGAAGCAGAAGTTGTATGACCTATTTGTATAACAACAAGGCAAGTGTGGTCTCTAGGAAGTACTGTATAGGCAAAGTTGATTAGATTGCAGTGTATACTTAAAAGTTGAATAATGTACTCTTGTAAAACACTCTTCAAAATTATTTAACTTCCCATGATATCATCACAGCATGTGCAAAAAAAATCTTTAATGTTATCTTTTCCTGTCACATGACTAGAACAAACAAAAGAAATCCTTATCTTTTTGTTTCTATTCTGGTTCTTTATAAAATGGCATTGAGCACCATTCACAACTTACACATTAAAAGTTTGTTTTGGGAAGAAAGCATTTAGTTTGTATTTTAAGAGATTACATTTAAAATATATAAAATAAAAAATATCCTAACAACTGAAGTTTTCTAGCACATTGTATATGTAGAAAACCTTAGTTTTAAAATCTATTTCCTATATATTTTCACATTTAAGTCTCATAGCAACCTTACCCATAGTGCACTAGGCAAGAGTTATATTGTACATATTTCACAAAAGAGGAAATAGACGTATTTAAAGGGGTTAAGGAAATTGCCCTGGGATGTTGGACTCTGTACTAAATAATTCACGCAGAATTCAGGACATTTTAAAAATGAAGTAAATATGCCTATGCCATAGGGTCATTGTGATCAAATAAAGGAAATCATACAAAAATATTAAGGTATACAAAGACAAGGTAGCTCTATTATTAAACTCTTTGGGGCTTGCTGAATACATTTGAAAATTTTCCCACATATTTGTGTGTGTGCGTGTGTGTGTGTGTGTGTGTGTGTGTGTAAGCAAGACACTGAAACAGTCTAAGAGTCATAAATTATACAGCAGGACTTAAAGAGTTCATCTGAGGAAGTATTTTATTGAATGCATACCTTTAGGAGCAGGTGACAATAACATACATTCATTGTAGAATAATTAACAGCACTATATGTTGCATAGAACTTAGACCTTGAAACAAACCTCATTAAAAGGTACTTGATCTAAATTAAAAACCTTTAAGTATCTCCTCTTTAAAAGTGATCAATGTATGATCTGGCTACTTTACTTATCCTGCTATGAGATTCACACAACTTTGATCTAACTTTCTTTGATTTAACACTGCAATTAAGATTTGGTTCAAAGTAAAAGCTCATTGGTTGATGTTTTACACTGATGTGATACTGTTTACACAGATGTGCTTTGAAATCTTGATTATGGTGGATTTGAGGGTCCTACCACAAGACAGACTATTGTTATTTGAAAGGTGAAATAATATGACATCTACCTGGTACATTTAAAACAGTCTTAGCAATATACATTTCTAAAGTGATTTATCTGTTTATTGTTTTTAACCAGTGTTTTTATTTCATATCTATCAACAGTAATCACTTGCTTTAAGGACTCTTACAATTTGGTTGTGCGAGGGTCAAGACTCTGGCCTGAGGTGGTGAAAAGGTGAAACTCTACTTACTTTAAGGCACTTGCCAATTAATTAGCAAAACAAACAAACAAACAAACAAATAAACAAAAAACCCAAAACAAAAAAAATCCTTCAGAGAAAATAAACCAGTCAAATCCAGCTGAGCTCCCAGATATAGGTTTTTGCTGAACAGACCGTGAAACAAGACTTAAAAATTAATCTTGAGTGACTAAAAATTTTTTGTTCAGGGGAAGCATAAATCTTCTAAATGCTTCTTAACTTTTCTGCCACAGAAAAATTTTAACAGAGGATCTCGAATTTTACTTGTACAAAACCAAAGTTTTAGTGTTTAAATGTACATGTATCTCTCAATGACTTTCTCGGGCAGTTTTAAATTTTACCAGTAAAATTTGAAGTCTCAAAATATATCAGTCAAATATATATCAATCCATTTAGTTGTTTTTAAGCTTTATAATTGACCCCCCCAAAAGGTCTAGCCTTTAAAAAAATGCACCTGGGAAGAAGAGAAACACTCTTGCATTAGATAAGACCCCCAAAGATTGTTCATCATTGATGACACTATTCCAGTTATTTATTTTCTATTCGTGACAAAATATAACGATGTAAACCATGTCTTTTCAGCCTATTTGGGTTTACTCTTAA
>RJWT010028762.1:0-15122 GCA_004365215.1 Cuniculus paca | reverse complement strand
CATGGTGGCACATGCCTGCAATTCCAGCACTCAGGAGACTGAGGCAGGACAAACAGCATGAGTTTGAGGCTAGCCTGGGCTACAAAGTGAGTTCAAGGCCAATCTGAACTACATGTGAAAACTTGTCTCAAAAAGACAAGGTGCCGGCCACCACCATAAGACTCGCTTCCCACAGGCAAGCAGGGACATGCAACCAGGTAAGCCCCGTGCACCCACAGGCCACCACTGGAGCCCCTTGCTTCCTTCAAGCAGCCAGCATCCACTGGGAGAATCAGACAAATGCACCCATGTGCCTGCTACCATTAGGGGAGTCCTGGTGTAGACACGCAGGCTGAGAGAAGTAGCTCTCCACCACACACCCCTGGCCATCGGGGAAGCCCCAGTGTAGCTGCAAAGGTCTGGAGAAGCCTACCCTGCTACCTCCCTGTAAACCTGGGGTCAGAGCAACCCACATGCCTGTCCCATTCTCCTTCACTCCACTCCTAAGGGATGACTAACACGGGAAGGGTCTGGGACCCCACAACTGGCTTGTTGGGAGGAACTCAGGAGAATGTGGAGATGAAGGAGCAAAACACAATCTCAGACCTCCAGCCCAGACACAAGTCTGGGAGATACATCATGGAAGAAAATGGAAGTCATATACCTGAAATCTCTGAGTGGATAACAACTGAAGTAAAGAAGCAACTTCATGAGACTGTAAAAGTAATCAAATCAGAAATAATGTCTCAGGTAAAAGAAGAAATCATAAATGTAATGAAAGAATTGCTGAGCATATCTAAAGAAGACATAGATAAAAAACAGGAGCATACAAAAATGACAGAAACCTTGAATTAACAATATAGAAAGGAATTACAAGGCATGTAATAAATTCAGAGATATCCAGGAAATTAAAAACTCCATCAAACCTGGCAAAACTGCTTGAAAGAGACTGAAGATAGACTTTCAGACCTTAAAGACAGGATCGCAGCTAGTAATCATGAAAGGAAAGATCTCTTGAAAACAAGGAACCAGGAAATAATAATTCAATGGCTGTAAGACAATGCAAAGAAAAATAATTTAAGAGTGATAAGTATCAGTGAAGAAGTAGGGGTTGACACAAATAAAATAAAAAGGCTATTTACAAAAGTAATAGCAGAAAACTTCCCAAACATGGGAAAAGGACTTGACATACATATAAGAGAGGCATATAGAACTCCAACTAGCCATAACCAAAGTAAATCTACACTCGGACATATAATAATCAAGATCCCAAAAATTCAACACAAGAACAGAACATTAAAAGCTGTTAGAGAAAACAAACAGATCACCTATAAAGGAAAACCAATCAGAATCACAACAGACTTCTCAACACAAACCATCAAGTCAAGAAGAGTTTGAAGTGTTTCAAACCCTGAAAGAAAACAACTTCCAACCCAGATTGATGCACCCTGCAAAACTTTCTTTCAAAATTGATGGAAAAATAAGATGCTTGCATGATAAAGAACAACTGAAGGAGTTCATAACCACCAAACCAACCCTATAAAGAGTGCTGAAGGATACTCTAGAGAGAGATAAAGATGACTATGGTTCCAGGAACTGCGGCAGAGGAGGATCATCAAACAAGACAGGCAATTGAATGAAGGGGAAAGTGGAGGGCCAACAACAAGAGAATAGCAGGGCAGAGATGAACCAATGTATGCTGGTTGTAACCATTAATGTAGATGGCTGTAATCCACCAATAAAAAGAAACACAGGCAGAGTGGATCAAGAAGCAAGATCCATCAATATACTGTATACAAGAAACACATTTAACTCAAAAGGAAATTCACAGATTGAAAATCAAAGGAGAGAAAACAACTGTTCCATGTGACAGGAGACCAGAACAAAGAAAGGGTAACTTGCCTATCAACTGCAGAATGGGTAAGAAAGATACGGTATTTTCATACAGTGGAAAACTACCCAGCTATAAAGTAGGATAATCTTGAGTCTCTTGTATGTAAATGGATGCAACTGGAGATCATGTTCATGGGTGAAATGGTTTGAACTCATGGGGGTGAACCCTAGCATAAAAAACAGGAGTTAGTGGGATCCAAAAAGCACAATAGAAATTGTGAAAGTGATAAGGGAGGAAACACCTAGGAGGGGAAGGTGGTAACCACTGTTAACTTCTTGCACCGGGGACTGAATTCATGACCTTGCACTTGCCAGGCAGGTGCTTAGGCCGCTGAGCTAGAACCCTGGCCCTACCACTGTTAATTTCTTATCATCTTGTCTTGAACTCTTGTATCATTTTCACAACTTTGTTAGGTTTGGTTTTGTTCTGTCTTGTTTTGTTAGATTTTACTGTGTCTGATGGTATGGGCATCTATTTTAAAGATAATGGGATGTATTATGGTAGCCATTGTTGATTTCCCATCATCTTGTTTTGAAGTCCTATAGTGCTCTTATTCTTTTGTTTTGATTGGTTTTATGCTGTTGTGTTTTATTTGATTTTATTATGTGTGATAGCATGGACGATTGTTTTGAAGAAAGTGAGACATTAGAGTAACCATTGTTCACGTCCTGTTATCTTGTTTTGAAGTCCTGTAATGCTTTCCCTTTTTTCTTATGCTTTCTTTTGTTTTGATAGGTTTTAGTCTGTTTTCTATGATTTGATTTCAATATGTGTGAAGGTATGGACAGCTATTTTGCAGAAAACAAGAGACATCATGGTAGCCATTGTTGATTTCCTATTGCCTTGTTTTGAAGGCCTGTAATGCTTTCATTCTTTTGTTTTGATTGGTTTTATACAATTATGCTTTGAGTTTATTGTGTGTGAAGGTATAGACAACTATTTTGAAGAAACAAGAGACATTATGGTAGCCACTGTTGATTTACTATTGTCTTGTTTTGAAATCCTCTGTCACTTGCATTGTTCTGCTCTGATTTGCTTTGTTCTGTTTTGGTCTCTTTAAAATAAAAAAATTTTAAAAAGACAAAAAACAAAAACAAAAAACCTTAATTGAGTTCACATCAGGTCATCCTAGAGTAGGATGGCCCTTAATGTAGTGTGATGAGTGTCTTAGAAGAGAATAAACACAGAAATTCCATGTGAAGGTAGAGGTTGTGATGCTTCTTCAAACCACGGTCCAACAATGATTGGCAGCAACAGAATAAGCCCAGAGAGAAATATAGAACAGATTCCCCCTCAACCCACCAAGAAGGAACCAACACTGTGGTGTCTTGGTTTCAGACTCCCAGACTGAAGTATTGGGAGGGAATACATTTCTGTGGTATAAGCTGCCCAGTCATAGTAGTTTGTCATGGCAGCTCTGCAAAATGAATGCAGACATGATGTCTTGGATTTGCTTCAAAGTAACTGAGAGTGGATGGGGATGAGATAGGGATATGAGTGAAATTAGTTACACCCTGAGTTGATCATTGTGAAAGCTAAGTAATAGATATAGAGAGTTCATGGTACTATTGTCCCTACATCTGAGTATGTTATAAATTTTCTACAATAAAAATAATAGTAACAAATAATACCCCAAATGTACTCAGTGAGTTTCCATTTATTAGAATTACTTACCTAATGTATTGCATGTTTATGAAACATTGCATTTCCTCAATGTGCTTTCGCTGTTTGCTCTGACTACTGGTGGTCGCCACATCATAGGCAGAGTGTGAACAGCTCGCCTTTTATCCTGGAACCAGTCTGGGATCTCATCAAGGATAGATCTCCCCAAACTTGTGCCTTTTCCACACCGCATGTGCCACTGCCTTGTCATTCCTGCACATAACTCCTAAGACATCACTCTTTCAGTGAGTTTATGATCTTACTAAAAAGGTCATAGCTATATTGTGGGCTCTTCAGAGAATCATGGGAAAACCCTAAGTCCAATACAATAGTATAATAAAAATCAAAATTTACAATACAAATAAAATATGCTGTTTGTCTACACCTCCTGCCGCAAAAACATGGATCCAAATCCCAGCTCTGCCACTTACGGAGTGAAGACACCTCAGCCGTCTGAGCTGATCCATTGCTTATCTTTGAACTAAGGAACATAATGCCTGCCTTAATCATTTCATTGAGTTGTCTCAAAAGTAAAATTGTGTAGGATATATGAACATGCTCCATAATCTGGAATAGGCTATAAAAGTGAAGAATTGAGCTGGGCGTGGTGGTGCACGCCCTAATACCAGCACTCAGGAGGCAGAGGCAGGAGTTTGAGGCCAGCCTGGGCTCCACAAACAAACAGTGAAGAATTGTTATTAAAACCAAAGTTGGAGAGTCATTCATACTTGAGTTCAAATTGATTAAGCCCCCCCCAAATCTCTTAGTGTCAAACAAAATATTATTTTTATTAAATGCCTTTTATTATTTAAGAGAGTAACTGTCACTATGTCTTCACAGTTAGGAGAAAATACAATTAGGAAGAAGTCAGCGATGAATCACTACTCTGTAAAAACACATCGTATTCTAAGCTGCTTCTTCTAGAGATGAGTGTGAGTCACTGCTGACAGCTCACAGCCTGCTCCTGCATGGCCTCGTCCTCTGTTCTTGTTGACTTCTGTCCTTGCCCATCCCTGTGTGGAAAAATACCACCAAGAGGGCTCAGCTCCCATTGTAACAAGTATTCTCAGATGATCACCAAAAGCAGCATACAAACAGAAAGACAGAAACCAAACCATGGGCCGTCACCACACGACAGCAAAACTAATGACTGAATATATCAGTGTAAGGGCTTCGATCTCCTGAAGAGTAGATGGGTTTTGCACTGTATTGATTTTCTTTTTCTTCTCTGAAACAGCTGATGAGAGATGTGATGATGTCTTACTATAATCAAAATGTGTGTTTATTAAGCATCTCAACCTGCAGTGCATATCATTTAAGTTTGAACGCCCTCTGGGTTCTCAAAAATGCTGTGAAAGATCTAGATCCATTCATGTTCAAAAGGCTGCTGGCGCACAGCACAGGGAGCTGCAGCACACGGGTGTCGGCATGGAGCTACCCTTCCAGGCTCTCCCTTCTGTGTCTCAGTTTCTTCCATGTGAAGGAAATGGGGGACTCTGAGCTCTGGTCTCCTCTGCTCTGAAAAAGTTTCCTGAGAAAGCCCAGCAATGCACATCTTTGTGACCCTTTCTAATTAATCACACAAACACTGTTTTTCCAGGAATGGGGTTGAATATTGCCAGAAGCACTGAGCGACACACTTAAATTAAAGGTCATGCTAATCCCAAAACTGAATCTTTTTCCATTTGAAATGAATATTTCACTTTTATGGTCAGTGCCTTCCTGTAAACTTCTCTTTGAAAGAAACACTCATTCTTTTTAAAATTTAATTACCTCTGGAAAATCCTAGAATTAGTGCCCGGGGGCAAGCGCATAAATAGGCTAGGTGTGCACTGCACCTTGCTCTTGACTACACTTCTGGCAAACACAGCTTCCCTGCATCCGGGCTAAAACATGGAACAGTAATTCTTAACTGACATACTTGCACATGGGAAACTCCATCTCTCTGTGCCGTGTCAAGACTGCGAGCGCACTGAACACAAGGACTGGCTCTCATTCTCCACGACATGGAACACAGCAAATGTTCAGTAATATTGGGTGGGTGGTTGAATGAATGTCCCAGCTGTTTGAATGAGTGACCTATGGTAATGAAAGCAAGAATGCAACCTAGAATCCCACCCAACATAGGCTGAGAACTGCTAGAACTTTCTGGGTTGTAATATTCTTTGGGGGAGCGGTGAGACAGGGTCTCACTTTTTAGTTCAAGCTGGCCTCAAACTCAGAGCAATCCTTCTGTCTGAGCCTCTTGAGTGCTGGGATTACACACGTGTGCCACCATACCCGGGTGGGTTGTGATATTCTTTGGTGCTTTTCTATCCAATGCAAAAAGGCATGTAGCTAAATAGGAACAGGAGTATGTTTTATTTGTTGATATCATTATTGTAAGAATATTCATATTTGTGTATTTGATGCTAAAAGACTGTTGATGGCATCCCAGCTACAGAAAAACCTGGCTCTGCTGGAGAAAGCTGGAGACATGAGAAAAATTCTGGAAACCCTAGAGGGCAGTTTATTCAGAGCTGCAGGTCCTGTGACTAAAGCCACTGCTACTAGTCATGTTGCCACTGGAGAAGCTTCCTCAGCCAGGAAGCCACTGGGGCCAAGAAGAACCAAGCCTTGGGCCACCACACCCAGGATGGGTAGAAGACAATGGCTTCAGCCTCCAGGCCACCCTGTCTTGCCACCCTGTTTTCCAGGAGATGTTAGAGATAGGGACATTTCAATATCTTCCCTTGGAGGAGAGAAAACTGAGGGAAAAGGTGTTGGGCCAGCCAGAGTGCTCAGTTTATGGGGGAAGATGTAGGCTCCATTTCTATTTTTGTACTCCATTGCAGATGAGGAAGATGTCCCAGTTACCAATTGCTATTTAATCGCATTCTTGTTATATTTTTTTCTCCTTTGGCACTAAAGTAATAGCGTTACTTTTTTCTTTTTTTTTAGACAGGGTCTCGCTATGCAATTCAGACTGGCCTTGAGCTCACTTTGTAAGCCAGGCTGGTCTTGAACACGCAACAATCCTCCTACCTCAGCCTCCCAAGCACTAAGATAATAGTGCTGCCTTAAAGAATACATCCAATGTGTTATCTAAGATATCTATTCCATTTTCTACCAGAAGCCCACTCAGTAAGCATGGGCAAGTTACTGGCCTTGACCTTCTTCTGATTTGGTTTTCCCTCCTATGAATTCCAACTCCCTTTCCATTAAATATGGATAGTTTTTATCTCTACCTGCTGACTCTCCTTTTTGTGTTGGTGTTTTGTATTCATGGAACCTCAGCAAGGAACAAAATACAGAATCAGTGCAGAGCTGCTGTCCACTGAGTTTTCATCCAAAATTCAACAGGAAGACAGAACTCCAGCACAAGAAAAGGACTAAGTGACTCAGGGGAGGCAAGTATGCTGTACTTGGCCATACGTGGGCTGCCAGAGCTCCAAGAACCAAAGATGGCCTTTTCAAAAAAGTGAGACTGAAAATGTGAACCATGCATCACAAGGCCATGCGGAGTAGCTTTTGGGCCCCCACGTTAGTGAAGTCTGAGCTATGCAAACACCATAAGCTCCCATTCACCTCTAAAAGATAGGGGCAAACACAGACCTTACAACTGCAAATGAGCAACATATCCAAAAATAAGTAGACCAACAGTATAATATCAAGCACCTCCTGCCTAAAGATGACTGCAGAAAGAACAGAAGTAGCCAGGCATGGAGCACATGCCCACATTGCCCGCTATTCAGCAGGCTGAGGCGGGAGGACCACTTGAACTCAAAAGTTCAAGACCAGTCTGGACAACATAAAAAGACCCCATCTTGAGGGGAAAATGTGCAAAGTTTATTAGGCAAGCTCTCCACCCTCACAGAGTTAACCATATTGTTGGTGAAACAGACTGCTGTGGTATGGATGTGGCCCCAAAATTTATGTTACAAACTTAATCCCCAAATTCTTGTGTTAATGGTATTTGCAGATGAGGTCTCTAGGAGAAAAATGGGATTGGGCAGATCACGATGGTGAGCCATCCATAATCAGAATACTTTATAAGTAGAGAAAGTGAGCCCGGGCATGGTGGCTCATGGCTGTACTCCCAGCACTTGGGAGACTGAGGCAAGAGGGTCACTGTGAGTCTGAGGCCAGCCTGGGGCTACATAGTGAAATCAAGGCCAGCTTGAACTACCCAGTGAAACCCTGTTTCAAAAAAAAGAAAAAAAAAAAAAAAGAGAGACCTGAGTTAGCATACTTGCTGTCTGACCATCACGTGAGGCCCTCTCTTGTGTTATGATATATCAAAAACATGTCACCAGATATTGGCACTATGCTTTTGGACTTCCCAATCTCTAAAACTGTGAGCTAAATAAATGTCTGTTCTTTATAAATTACAGTCTCAGGTATTTTCTCATAACAACAGAAAACTCACTAAAACATGGATCAAATAATAAAAGACAGCAGTGAGTAACAACATTAAGTGTTAAAGACTGGCATCAGCTACAGAGGTTGAAGGGTCTATGGAAAGCAAAACCTGACAGTATATGGGGTAGCTTTTCTAGCAAATTAGAGTTATGGACAGATCTTGAAGACAGTAGAATTGGTGTCAGTGGAGAGAAAGAAAATGTGTGCTGGAGCTAGCTCAAGTCATCTCATAAGAGTGGTTATTATATTTTCAGGAATGCCATGAGCCATTTAACATGGTGATTACTAAAAATTAAATTATAAAAACTTACAGTTTTAAAGTAGCTTTTAAATGTGTAATAGATATTGGGAAATGGGAAGAAAATGTTCAAGTGGGAAGGGGAAACAGGGAGGGGGAGGAGAAAGGGGGAAGAGAAAAAAAGAAGGAAAGTGGAAAAAAAGCTTTTATAAATAAGGAGAGAAAGGGGTTGAAGCGAGGGGAGGGAAATGGGGAAAAAAAGATATATCATGTACAGATACAAATATATACAAGATATATCATGCACAGATACAAATTTCCTAGGACGAATGTGATCATTATACATATCTAAATGCACCAATAAAATTAAAACTTTATGATATACCTAGGAATCAATCTAATGAAGAATGTAAAAGACCTCTACATTGAAAACTACAGTATTCTAAAAAAGGAGATTGAAGAGGATATCAGAAAATGGAAAGATATCCCTTATTTTTGGGTAAGAAGAACCAATATAGTGAAAATGGCCATACATCCAAAACTGTTACACAGATTTAATGCAATCAAAATTCCAACAGTATATCTCACAGAATTAGAAAAAACAGTCCTAAAATTCATTTAGAACCAGAAAAGACCTAGAATAGTAAAAACAATTCTGGGCAACAAAGGCTAGGCAGGGGACATTACAATCTCTTATTTGAAATTATACTATAAAACTATCTTGATAAAAACAGCATGGTACTGACAAAAAAACAGACCCAATGATCAATAAAGCAGATTAGAAGATGCAGAAACAACTCCAGATATACTCAGTCACCTTATCTTTGACAAAGGGGCCAAACACATTCACTGGGAGAAAGCTAGCCTCTTTAGTAAATGGTGCCGGAAAAACTGGTTTTGCACATGCCAAAGATCAAAATTGGACCCATATCTTTCGCCATGCACTAAACTAAATTTGAAATGGATCAAAAATCCTAAACATTAAAATAGAAACATTAAATCTGCTGGAAGATAGAATAACTAAACTCTTGACGATATTGGTGTAGGCAAGACTTTATGAATAAAGCCCTGATCACACAGGAACTATCACCAAGAAACAACTGAGATGTCATCTTATTAGAAAGCTTTTGTACAACAAAAGAAACCACCAACACAGTGAAGAGACAGCCACAGGGTGGGAAAAACTTTAGCCAGCTGTCCCTCAGACAAAGGACTTCTATCTGAAACATAAAAAGAATTGAAAAAACAATTCAGACCCCCCAAATTCAAAGACCCAATCCAAAAATGGGCACCTCTCAGGTGAAGAAATACAAATGGCAAATAAATATACTAAAAAATGTTCAACATTACTGGTCATTCAAGAGATACAAATTAAAACAACACCGAAATTCCCTCTCACCCTGGAAAGAATGGCTATTATCAAGAAATAAACCAACAACAAATGCTGGACGGACTATGGGGAAAAAGGAACCCTTCTCCACTGTTGGTGAGAGTGCAGACTGGTGCAGCCATTGTGGAAATCTGTGTAGAGATTTCCCCAAAAAATAGGGCTGGAAGTTCCATTTAACCCAGCCATTCCTCTCCTGGGTATTTTCCCAAAAGAATTAAAAGCATCACACTATGGCGATATATGCACACCTATGTTTATAGCAGCATAGTGTGTAATAGCCAAATCTTGGAAACAGCCCAAATGCCCATCAACTGATGAATAGATAAAGAATATGTGGGGGTTTTTTCTATACAACGGAGTACTATTCTGCCATAAAGGATAAGTTCGAAACATTTCTAGGGAAATGGATGCACCTTGAGTCCATACCCTTAAGTAAAATAAATCGGACACACGTGTAAATACCACATTATTTTCCTGGTGTGAGAAACCAAAAGTGTAAATAAGAACCAAAATGTATTTTGAAATAGGAGAAAAGGCAGACTGCAGGGGGAGAGAACAAGGTTTCACCAAGAAGCAAGCCCTCCCTGTGAACCAGCACTATGTGCGGGCCACCACTGGCAGGGGGACAGGCAGACCCCAGCCCCTTCCGGCACGCAGGCTGGCAAACAAGAAGAGCCAATCCCCAACCCCTGTACCCACCCACCCCCAAGCTACCAGCTGATCCAGAGAAACACAGGCTGGAATGATAGCTATTGAGGTGGAATACTATTTGATGCTTGTGGTGTTTGGTGTTTCACTGACCTTGCAGGTCTAGGGCACATGGTCTGATCATCTGTTCAGAGGATAGTGGTACACAATGGGGCATCTGAGGGCATCTCCTTCTGAGGGTGGTAGCCATTGTTGATTCCCTATTGTCTGGTTTTGAAGTCCTGTATCATTTTCATTGTTTTGTTGGGTTGGGTTTTGTTCTCTTTTGTTTTGTTTGATTTTGTTATATCTGATGACATAAGCAGCTATTTCAAAGATACTGAGATATATTATGGTAGCAATTTTGGATTCACTATTATCTTGTTTTGAAGTCCTTTATCGCATTCATTGTTTTGATTTATTGATTCTATTCTGTTCTGTTCTGTTTGATTTTTACTATGTCCGAAGGTATCTGCAGCTATTTTGAAGACAACAAGAGGCATTATGGTAACTATTGTTGATTTCCTATTGTTTTGAAGTCCTGGATCACTTACACTCATTTGTTTTGATCAGTTTTATTGTTTTATTTTCCTTGGTTTCATCCTCTTTAAAATAAAAAAAAAAGAGATATGCTTAAAAGACTTGCTTGCTACTCTGTAATAGACAAACTATTATTTTATTGTCTAGTCATTGCTTAAATTAGCATTTAAATATGGTTCTTAAAAATTATTGTTTTTACAGAAAAGCCTTGTAAACTTCAGAAACAGCCAAATTTCCACCAAGTTTACACTCATTCCCCCTTGGATGCACTACCGCTGTCATTTGTAGCCAGCATCTCTTCACATCCTCTTGCAGTCTCTTACGCCAAGTTCTATGGCAACAGCAAAAGCCAAGCCCATCTTGACCAGCTTCACACAGACGTCCTCTGACTGAACCTCCTCTGCCCACACTGCTCCCATCTCCCTGTCTGCTCCTGGCTTCTCTGACACCAAGACTGGAGCCTCCACGAAAACCCACTGGACACACGCGTGGGCCTCCTGGAAGAACCAAATGGGAGGTAAGCCTGGGAGACCACTCATGGAAAAAGTCCCCCAGCCACATTTCACAAAGGTCCTCAGCAGTTCCATCAGGTTGAACACTTGGCTTGAGCAGTGCCCAACTCCTTACATATTTTTTTTGTACCGGGAATCAAACTTGCAACCTCGTGCTTACCAGGCAAGCGACTGAACCGCTGGGCTAAATCCCCAGCCTTCTTATGTATTCTTATGTTTTGGTTTTCCCATCTTCTCCATTCACAGCCCTGACCCCTCCCTTATTACAACTCCGTGGATTCATCCCCAAACTATACCGTTTCCAAATGAACACTCCATTCAAGAAAATGCAACCTAAGACACTGTGGGAGGTTTCTTGGATTTGTATTGGGTTAAACCAAGGGCAATTGTTAATATTTGACCATTTTTACTTACAAAGGTATCAATTTCACCTCACTGGTGATTGCTTGTGCTTTTCTCTTTTTAAACAGGCATGTAGGTTTCTTCAGGTCAGGAGCAATATCCTACTCATTTCTGCATCCCCAGCATCAAGAACTGTGGTCCTTCAATAAATGTTGAAAGGACTGCATTGTGATCTTCTCAGGATAGCTAAGAAAATGTTTAAAATAAGGATTCTTCTGTAGATAATGTTGGGACCCCACACCAAATAAACATGAATTTAAAAGATTTTAATGATAATAATGTTAACGATTTAAATAATATAAATGAATAAGTGAATTTAAATGACTTAAATGTAAAACAGAAGCAAATCTTTAAAGGATGAAGAAAATAGTTTATAGCCTGGTGAGAGATAGTTACAAACCAAAGTTCCACAATGGAACAGGAAGAACTCTCCCAGCAGAACCAGGCTAGAAGAGCACCCAAGTCAGGCTGCAGCTCAGAGGGTACACAGAGGGAACCTCTAAGCTACATTCTGAAAGACATGTAAAAAGAAGCCAGAAGAAAGGTGTCTTACTTACTTTTCTCATCAGTGGGACAAAATATCTGACACCCACAAGTTAAAAAGGAAAGGTTTATTTCAGCTCACAGTTTATAGAGGTTTCAGTTCAGAGTCAGCTGACTTCAAGGCAGGGTGGCACAGCAGAGGGGCATCACAGAGGAGTAACAGTCCATGGCATGGCAGGCAGAAGGCAGCAAGCAGCAGCAGCCCACAGCCAGCCGGACTTTTCCATTTATCCCATCCAGGTTACCAGCCCTTTGGGTGGTGCCACCCAGAACTATGCTAATTCCAATCAGTGGACTAATTTAGTACCACACACCCTTAATCCCAGTGTCACACACTCTAGATCCAGCTAGCTCCAAAAAGCATATGAGGCATTGGGAGGACATCCAGATACAAGCTATAACAAAGGCCTGGAGAAATGGCAGAGGGAAGGGTCTATGCAAAGGAATGGAGGTCAAATTGAAAGAAATGAAAGCAACTATCTTGAAGTTCTGTGTAGACACTATGTAATCCATTGGAGTTATAGTAGCCTGACTTTAGAGAAAGGATGGTAAATCTCACAGAAGTAATGGCCACATTTCCCTGAGGCAGGTGCTCAAATGTGAACTTGGAGTCCATGCTCTCTTCTTGGAAGTGACCTGGATCTCTGTGGAGACCACAAGGTTGCTACCTCCATGGGGCTACATCAGCCCTAGTCTGCATGCAGAGTACATCAAAACTAGCTTGGTCCATTCTTTAAGGGCCATCTAGACTCCAGATTTGGATCCTGTATTAAATGTACATGTAGAACCACTGTCTGTTCTTTTTGATGGCTTGTGAGAAACTGCTTTGTGAGTTGCGAGAGCTCTTTGAATTCCCATGAATGAGCATGGATGACCCACTAGGTCAGACGTCAACAGCCCAACAACAGCCAGAAACAACAACAGCCAGAAAACAGCAATAAACTAGACTCGCCCACTGTTCTTCAGTCTATGGTTAAGTTCATTGTATGCTATGGGTGCTATATTTTATGGCATGTGCCAATTAAAATATCTTCCCTCATATAAAGGCTAATGCCTATGTCCTCTTTACCCTTATGAGTTGCTCTACATCATAAAAGCATGTCTCTTTCAATCCAAACCAATAACTTGCAATAGTTTTGTAAATTTTCCTGTTCCAAGATTCAGGCAAATTTAATAAAGATACTTTTAATAACCACGTGATGTTTCAATGTACAGTGTCTTTACAATCCACTTACAGTAATAAAGTGTGCATTTTGCCATGAAACCTTTTAAAACCAGAGAGAATGAAAGAACAAAACACCACGTGGGAAAGGGGACCGATCAGTGTCTTCCACACTTCCTTCATCAGCAATAGTGACTTCACATGAATGTCGACGAGAGACTCCACTGTTGGTTGTCATTTGTCATAAATAAGCATAAGGAAAACTCCCCTAGCTTCAGAAACTTATCCTAACATCAGAGGATAGGTATAAAAATGTCAATATTTTAAAAACCATCTATTTTAAAACACCTGCCATGGGTCCCCTGTTTACTTTTTTCAGACATCTGATAGGATAAATTGGAGGAAGCTGATCAAATAATATCATCAGCAACATGCTCAAAGAATTTCTATGGTCATATATCCTCTGAGTTACAGCTGTGTTTTAGTTATGACTCATGTCAAAAATGCCTTGGGGTTTTGGATCTTCAATTCGCTGGCAGTTTATTTCCCCAAAATTGTGCCCATGTTTTACAGCAAGATCCAAGCAATAAAGCAGGAAGTCAGAAAAATCAGCATTTGACATCAATAGTTTAACATATTTTCTGCTACCTGGGACAATCCTGAGGTGATCACAGAAAGGGTCTCTGTGACCTTGCAGTAGCTGCATATCACTGTGATCTGAATTAGAATAGTCTCTTCTTCAATAATACATTACAGACCCAGTCCATTTAGGCATCCTCGGGGCTTCTCAGTGGGAACTAAGATTATTCCGGCACAAACCTCATTTTTCTTATCATACAGCTTCCATCACTACATTTATGATCTCTGTAAAGAACACGATGGAGGACACACCTATGCATTGTGCCCGCATTTATCTGCAAGTGCTCAGATAGATACATAAGCAATAAATAACTAAATAAAAGCGGGAACTAAAATTCTAGTACAGAAGTGAACTCATGGCTACTCACAGCTAAGATCTGTCCTATTAGAAATTAAAACAAAAACAGATAAAAGTAAGCAAGCAGAGGCCAACAGTAAAGGTCAGGGAAGCAAAGGGGCTGCCACAGCAGACAGAGCTAGAGGACACCAAATGAAACCCTCAGGATCAGCTAAGAATGAGCCCCAGATCATCAGGGGGCCCAGACCTTCAGGGGGTCAGTATTCAAGCAAGTTTCTATAGGAAAATTCCACAGTAAAAAGCAATAAAATACAAAGAGAAATGTAATGTGTCCTTTCAGACAGAAGTAAAGAACAACAAAGCCATTCCGAAATGTCAGTGTTCAATGCTGGGAATACTGCTGGGGACCTCGCCAGACCCGCATGCCCTTCCTAGCCCACTTGCATGCACATGCGCGCGTGCACACACACACACACACAAAACCTTTTCCCCAGCTTCCTCTTGAGCTGAATGATTCACACACAGCAAACACAATTCAAATCTGTCCCTCAGGTCTCATGATTATAAAAATAAGGCTACCAGGCAAGCAGTACCAGACACCGTGCTCAGCGAGGTCTTTGTTACCTCTCTTCTTCACCTCAACTGACTGAAGCACAGACTACCATTAACCTCATTTTAGAAATGAGAACCTCATGTTAAATGAAGGAGACATTCTGGCAGGTGCCACCCCAATCACAATCATCTCCCCATCTCTTTGAACTCCCCATCTCTGCCC
>RJWT010028761.1:0-15123 GCA_004365215.1 Cuniculus paca | reverse complement strand
TGGAGACCTCATCTACATTGGTGAGCCTTCAACCTATTCATCCCCATTCTCCTGAACTTTACTTTCACATCCAATTTTGCATCAAACACTTCCATTCCAACAGGTAATTCAAACCTAACACATCCAAAATCTAATGTTAGATAACCTTCCATTCTGGCAGTAATTTCAGTAAATACCAGCTCCATTTCCCAGTTGCTTAAACCAAAAATTCTGATGTTATCGTTTCTCTCATTCACGATCCATCACCAATGAGTAAGCAATTATTGTCTCACTCTTACCCTCTCATCACCTCCACTGCTGCCACCCCAATAAATACCATCATCACCTCTTGACTGGACAGTCACAACAGTCTCTCTTGGTCCCCTGTTGTCTACCTAACCCTTGTTACAGTCTATTTTCCACATTGCAGTCTTTCTAAAATGTCAGTCCGACCTACACTCATTTGCACTAGCTTCCTGTCTCTCTCAGAATAAATACCATGCCTTCCAAGGCCATAACCAGTCTTCCATGACTTTTTTAAGACTGGGTCTCACTGTGTACTTCAGACTGGCCTTGAACTCGTGGTCCTCCTGCTTCACCCTCCCAGAGTGCTGGATCACAGGTGTGTGCCACCACACCTGGCCCTTCCATGACCTACTGTCACCTTCAATCACTCTCCACCCAACAGGACTGTCAACTTCACTGCTTCCAAAGACTCTGTTTTTGATAATCTCAATTAGTTTTCCCTTGTCAAATTTCATTAATTGCTATTCTTTTTTTTTTTTTTTTTTTTGCGGGACCAGGGATTGAACTCACGACCTTGCGCTTGCCGGGCAGGCGCTTAGACCGCTGAGCTAGATCCCCAGCCCTGGTGTTTTTGAGACAGGGTCTCACTATGCCGTTCAGGCTGGCCTTGAGCTCACTTTGTAGCCCAGGATGGTCTTGAACTCACAACGATCCGCCTGTCTCAGCCTCCGGAGTGCTGGGATTACAGGTGTGAGCCACCACACCCGGCTTAATTGCTATTCTTTAACATTCCTTTCTTCTGTTTTGCTTGCACTTACCCTATTTGGTAAATGAATTGTTTCTTAGTTTGTGCTGTTTAATTTCCGTGTATTTGGAAACTTCATTATATTTCTATTATTGGAGCCAGCGGAGGCCATGGGTCAGGAAAAGAACCAAGAAGTCAGCCTGCCTTTCCCGTGAGCCAGCTGGTGCTCAGGCTGGGAGAGAAGAAGAGAGAGCCCCTCCCCCCATGTAGGCAACAGGCTGATTCTGAGGAACCCATGCTGGGATGATAGCAACTGAGGTGCAAAAACAACTTAATGCTTGTATTGACTGACTGACTTCGCAGGCCTGGGGCATCTGTTTAGGGGATAACAATATGCAATATAGCAACTATGTGGAATTTCCTTCTGTCCTGTTTTTGAAATTCAATATTGTTCTCAGTTATGTTTTGTTCTGTTTTATTATTTTGTTTTATTACCTTCAAAATAATAAAAAATTTTTTTTTCTTTTTTGGTACCAGGGATTGAACTCAGGACCTTGCACTATATCCCTGGCCAAAAAAAAAATTCCTATTATTGATCTCTAGTATAATGCCAACAAGCCAGGCATGGTGGCACATGCCTGTAATCCCAGTACTCAGGAGGCTGAGGTAGGAGGATTGCTGTGAGTTCAAGGCTAGCCTGGGCTACAAAGTGAGTTCAAAGTCAGCCTGAACTGCATAGTGAGACCCTGTCTCAAAAAAAAAAAAGTATAATGCCAACAAGATCAGAAAACATAATATGCACGATTTCAATTCTTTTAAAATTATTAAGGTTTATTATGACCACAGATGTATTTTCTTGGTGCATGTTCTTTGTGCAGTCAAAAATAATGTTCATTTTGTAGGTGTTTGGCGAAGGATTCCAAAAATGTCCACTTAGGTCCCCTAGTTACTGGTGTTAAATTCTACAATCTGATTTTCTCACTCCAAGTTCTACTGAATATTGAGATAGGTATTCTAAAGTCTTCAGCTATAGGTAGATTTGTTTATTTCTATTTTTAATTCTGTTAAGCTTTTGATACATGTACTTCAAAGTTTTTTGGTGAAGTGGGTATATATTTGTATTGTTATGTCTTGTTGAATTATCACTACGTAATGGAATGTCCTTTCTTCTTTTTTGGGGGGGTACCCAGAATAGAACTCAGGGTCTCATGCTTGCCAGGCAGGTGCTGTGCTGCTGAACTACATCCCCAGCCCAGAATGTCCTTTATCTCTGGTAGTTTTCTTTGCTCTGGTCCACTGTGTATGGTATTTATATAGCAATTTTAGTTTTTGTTAGTGTTTTTATGGTATATCTTTTGCCATCCTTCAGCTTGTTAAATCACTAACTGAAGTGAATGAAGCATTTTTAAAAATCCATTCCAGGGCTGGGGATATAGCTTAGCATCATAAGTGTCTGCCTGGCAAATGCAAGGTGGTAAGTTTGATCCCTGGCTACAAACAAAACAAAAAAAAAAAAGGAAAAAAAATTCACTTAGTCTTTTTAAGGAAAACACCTTGCCATCAGTCATTCACCATACAGTTAATTCTCTTAAACTGTGTAATTCAATGTTTCTCATATATCGTCCCCTCCTAAAAGAAACTTACAGTCATACTGGGTGGCCCCAGCTGTAATCCCAGCACTTGGGAGGCTGTGGCAGAAGGACTGCCAAGAATTCAAGGACATCTTGGGCTACATAGTGAGTGAAAGACAGCATGGATTACATACATATCTAGACCCTGCCTCAACAAAACAAAACAAAACAAAACAAAACAAAACAAAACAAAACAAAACAAACAAAACTTAGCATCTATTAACGGTCAAATCCCCATTCTATTTTTCCTTCTCCCAACCTTTAAGCAACCACTCAACTTCTTTCCTTTCTTCTCCCTTCTTTCTTTCCAGTACTAGAAACTGAACCCAGGCCTCTGTGCATGCAAGGTAAGTGCTCTACCACTAAGCTGCACCTCTAGCCCCATCTACTTTGTTTCTATAAATTTACCTCAACTGGACATTCACATAAATTGAATCACACAATATGCAGTCTTTGGTGACTGGCTTCTTTCACTTGGTATCTTAAAGGTTCACCTGTATTGGAACATAATTACCAGTACTTCATTGCTAATAATCCATTGTACAAACAGAGAATCACAGTTTATCCATCCATGACTGATGGACATTTGGGTTGTTTCCACTTTGGGGTTATAATGAACAATACTGCTATGAACATTCAGGTACAAGTTTTACACAGATGCGTGTATTTATTTCTGAGAATGTAACTGGCATTTGAATAGATTGGTCACATGGCAACCTAGCATTCTGCACAACTGTCAAACCATTTGCCATAGCACTTATGTCACTTTAGATCCTCACTGGCAATATGAGGGTTTTAATGTCTCAGAGTCCTAACACTTGTTACTATCCACCTTTTTCTGAAGTAGTGCCTCATGATTTTGATTTGCATTTCCCTGATTTCAAATCATGTTTAACATTTTTTATACATTGGTCATTTATGTATCTTTTTTGTAGAAATGCTTATTCAAGCCCCCCCAACCCCTTTTTTTCTTTTTCTGGTGTTGGAGACTGAACCCAGGGCATAGTAAGCACATACACTATCATTCAATGAGCCACATCCCCTTGGCAAGGGTTTTTATAATAGCTAAGCTGAGGAGGGGAGCTGGGGCAGTGTCATTTTTCAATCTGAATTCTCTTTTCAGTCAGGCTTGCTGTCTTCTGCTCTGTCGGCTGTTCTGACTGTCCCTTCTCCTAGAGGTAAAAGGCAATCACTTGGCTGTGTGAAATGTGTGGAAGGGTTTGATGAGTATTAAGATCTAATTACTGTGTAACTATGTGTCACCTGTATAAATATTCAACTGATAGTTTTTATCCTTACCCCTCAATTCTACCTTCAGAAAGAACTCCAGCACCTATCTCCTTGCTTCTTACTGGTATTCTCCCATTCTGATGGCTTTCATTCTGTTAAGTCAGGTTCATTTTTTAATTAGGTTATCTCTCATAATATTCTTCCAGTCAACACAGGAGGTCTTCATTTTTTTTATTTTTTGGTACTGGGGATTGAACTCACGACCTCACATTTTTACACCACTGAGCTGAATCCCCAGCCCTAGAAGGTCATTTAAGAAGGTCTTTTACAATTTCTTTCAACAAGATTCTGTATTTTTTGTAAGTATTATGCTTTGTTTGTTAAATTTATATGTACAATTTACTGTTTTATTAGTAACACAGGATAGTGTTATCCATTTTGGGGAAGTGCTACATGCATATAGTATATATTGGTCATTTTTATCCCTTTACCTCCTTCTCCCTTACATAATTTATATTCATAAATTTAATTTTAAACTTATTTTATAATTTATGCTATTGTAAATGGGGCTGTTTTCTTATCTCATTGTTGGGTAACTCTTGCCAGTGTATGGAAATATAATTCATTTCTGTATATTAATCTTATATCCCACAACCTTGCTGAACTTATTAGTTCTATTTTGGTGAATTCCTCAGGATTTTCTATGTAAATGATATGGTATGGGTATGTGCTAGAAACCTAATCCTCAATGCATCAGTGCTGAAAAGTGAGGCCTTCAAGAGATGATTAAGTTACGGGGTCTCTGTCCTGATAAACAGATTAATGCAGTTACTGCAAGAGTAGCTTAGTTGTCTCAGGATGAGTTCAGGCCCTCCACTGTGCTGCCTTCTACCACAGGATGACACAGCGCAACAGGAGTCCTTAACTGTGGAAAACCATGAGCCAAATAAATTTACTAATGACTTCTTTATGCTGTTAATTTTAAATATAGTCTTAGTAATTTCATTATCTGAAGTGCTTTAGAGATTTAATATTGTTTATTGCATCTGCTGCTGTTTGCTAATAATGTATTGTTTCTTCAGCTTTTTTTTTTTGTTTGTTGTTTTTTTAGGGTTTATTTTCAGGAAAAAAGTGTCTGCTGTTATGGTCTGGCTAAGTGTTCCCTCAAGGTAGCGCTACTAGTAGGTGGTGGAACCTGTAAGCTGGGGCCCACCGGGATCAAGCTAGGTCAGTGCATGTGGGCTCGTGAAGGGGACAACAAGACTAAAGGAAGGGTCCTTTCTCTACTTCATTATCTGGGTATGAAATTGAACAGCTTTGTTCTTGTCACAGGCACAAAACCAATGGGGTTAATTGATAAGCCTCCCAAATTATGAGCCAAATAAAATTTTCCTCTTTAAAAGTTGATTATCTCAAGTATCAGGTCAAAGTAATGCAAAGCTGACTAATAACACCTGTTCACTGACCATTCGATGCAGGCCAAAATCCTTTACAAAATGGCAAACCTGGAAGTAAACTGGCTCCTGTTTATCTTTTTGTGTTATACAACCTCTTCCTCCAGGTATCTTAAACTCCCAATTCACAGAACAGGCCAATTTTATTGTCCCTCAGCTGAAACAGCTCTTTTGCTAGCTTATGAAACTCCTCCTTGTCCCAGTCTCACAAAATAAAGACTTGTAACCTGAGTCACATCTCCATAATGTCTTTCCTATTTATTCCACTAGACAGGATTGACCATGCCTATGCAGAGTTCTCTTGTATACGTCTCAAAGATTGTTTCATTTTCACCAAGTTTTACCACTTCTACCACAGAAGTGTTTCAAATTCACTCACTCCAAAGATTCCCATGACCCATATAAAATCTAGGTATTTCAAACACTTTCTATCAATTAGGTGTACCTCCAGTTTTCCATTCACTGATTACTGGGCATCTACTAAGGAATGGCACTTTGCTAAGCCCCAACATCACAAATAATACTTGGGTCATGCCCTTAAATAAAATGGAATTCCATCAAGATGAGCTAAGTACTAGAAGAGGGTTCAACAGGAGAACATAATCAAAGAGAGGCCTAATCTGGTCTTGGGGTTGCTGAGAAAAGAGTAATCAGAGAAGCTTCTGAAATGCATGCAGGAATTACTGCAGAACAAAGACCCAGAGTTAGGAAGCTGAGAAAGGGAACACAAAATAGTTCAATTCTTAATCTCCATATTACTTCATGTTACTATTTATTATTCTAAGCTAATATGAAATTTTAAAATTGTGCCAGAAGATAAGTCCTAAAATCATCTTCAGCCCAGTGAACCAGACTCTTCACAATCTGGTTCCAGCTGGCCTCTCTTAACATCTTCCTCTTTAGTTTGGTAGTGAGGTTTACAGGGCTCAATAAAATGCATACTGACCTATAAGATGGGCGGCGTGCTAGGATCCCGTGAGCTTTCTGTGAGGAGCCTATGCTGTCAGATGAGTCCTGGGACTCTTCACTTTCTGATAAAGAGGATACCTGAAAAACAAAACTGGTTTTAATATAAGGAAGAATATAGATGGAAAAGAATTGAGTTTTTACTTCAAAAAACTATCTGCTTCCTGCCACCTAAATTCATCTGCGCATTAAATATAAAGTCTAAAAGAAAAGGAAAAAGGAGAAAGTTTATTTCAGGAGTGCAAACTAAAGAAAGAAACATACAATACAGTAGGCTCAAAGTTAAGAATACAATAATACTATTCTACTACACTTAAAAAGACCAGCCACTGATCTCAACCTCCACTTTTTTAGTTCTAAACTGGTGCACAGTGCTCAAAGATTTTTAGCTGGGTGTGGTGGTGTGTGCCTGTGATCCCAGCTACTCAGTAGGTTGAAGTAGGGGGATCAGTTGATCTCAGAAGTTGAAGACCAGCCTGGGCAACCACAGTGAGACCCCATCTCAAAAAAAAAAATAAAAACTTTTTTTTTTTTAATCACTGATGCTACCGGATTTGGATTTTGAACACATTAAGTTTGAAAAAACTATTGGGTATCTAGTTGCCCACCCTGAGGAGGCTGCCAAATACATAAGCCTCAAGCCAGGGAAGAGGTCTGTGCTACATGTATTAATTTGAAGGCAGAGCTCTTGGGAATTCCTTGAGCCATGAGACAACCTCAGTACAGGAGTATATATGAAGGATAGAATCAGGAACTCAGGAACACTCCAACCTTAAGAGATTGGTAAGAAAAGGAAAACAAGCTAATAAGATTGGGAACGAGTCCTCAGTGAGGAAAGAAAATCAAATGAGGTATGCTGGAAAAACTAGTGAAGACAGTATACTGAGAAAGCGCTATCACCTATGTGAAATGCTGTTTACAGGTAAAGTAAAACATGGACTGAGAACTGATCATTTTACTTGGCAAGGTGAAGGTGACTGTCAAGGGCAGGTATAAATATATGTGATTTAAGAGCTGCAGTAATCAACTTTATCTCATTTCACAATTAACACATGCAAAGCACTTAGCACATGGTACTCACAATATATATCACTAACTTTTGTGTGTGAGTATATTACTGAGTATTGAACCCAGGGAATGCTGAATTACATCCCCTGCCCTTCTTATTCATTTAGTTACCCAGGCTGGCCCAGAGCTTCTGATTCTCTTGCTTCAGCCTCCCAAGCAAGTAGCTAGGATGACAGGCATGCACTGCCATACTTGGCACTAATGAGTCAAGTTTTAAGTTATAACAGTATTCTATAATTGAGAAAACAAGTTATTTTAAGCTTTTAAAATGTATCTAATTTCTCAAACTTGACTAAAGTCAAGTTATGATACCTGATTTATCTTCATATTTTTGTTGGTTTTCTTTGTTTTTGAGACAGGGTCCCATTATGTAGCCTGGACTGGTCTTGAACTTGCAACCCGCCTGCCTTGGCCTCCTGAGTGCTGGGATTATAGGTGCGCATTACCATACCAAGTGTCACCACCATTTAAAAAAAAAAATCCAATCATGCTTCAAGAAGGAACATAAGAAATCTGTTCTCTACGTTATTACTTTCTACAGAAAAGTTTAGACTGTTTAGATTTGGTATTAAATTTCCAAAGACTTGTTCTACATTTTATTATCTTTTGAAAATGAGTTCTAGCCAGACCTGGTGGCACATGCCTGTAATCCCAGCACTCAGGAGGCTGAGACATGAGGATCACTGCAAGTTCGAGACCAGCCTGGGCTACAAAGTGAGCTCAAGGCCAGCCTGAATGGCATAGTGAGACCCTGTCTCAAAAAGACAACGGCCAGGCATTTGGCTCAGTGGTCTAAGTGCCTGCCTGGCAAGTGTGAGGTCGTGAGTTTGATCCCTCCCCGTGCCACAAAAGAAAAAAAGAAAATGAGTTCTACTTTTTGATAGAAAAGCATTAGTCACAATAATGAACTAATATAACTTTAAAAAAGAAAGATGTCACTCTATTCTTCAAGCATCATTTCTAAACCAGCAATTTTCACAGTTTGTCCCTAAATTTACTCCAATGTATCTCACTGAAAGTGAACTCAAGTAAGAAAATAATTTCTAAACTAAAGGATTAATTGTATGTAAGATCAAATATTTCTCTTAATGACAATAGCAAAAAATACAAACTCAAAGATCTATGCAGCTGCCACCCTTCAAATGAGATTACCAAATGAAGATGCATGCTACAGCTGACAAGACCGCCAGTCACTACCTAGTCAGGAAAAGATGAGGCACTACATTCCTCTTTGCTTCCCAGATAGCTGCTGCTAAAACTGACAGAAGACCAATGGCATTCCAGGACTCATAGGAACCAAAGATAAAATGGGAAGAAAGTAGAAAAGAAACTCGGGGTAGCCCTCTTTCTTTCCTATAGTTGTCAGGTGTCACTACAAAGGTAGATATAAGTAAGAAATGTCCTTTACTGTGAGAGAACTTTCCGATTTGATCTCCACAAAGCATACGATAGTTACTTCTTTTGCTAATACTTTCAAACCATTACCCTTGCTTCAGAATTCCCTTCATGAACGATATTATTGAGATAAAGGATGGTTTCCCTAAAGAAAGTTTCATTTCCTTAAATTCTTAGCAGTAACCTCTCAAAACTTACAATTTCACTGGGCATTACACACATGTAATAAAAAATTCTAACACTTTTCATTCAGTCTCATTGGATCCATAGTCTAATTTCCAGGACAAGCAACTTCAGTGTACCTGACCTCTCAGGGTATAAATGTCCCCAGGCTCAACCACTATCTTTGAATAGCTGTACCGTTTGCACGTGTGGTGGGTGAATTACAGAAGACTGAGCTGTCTGGATGACCCCCTGAACCTGTATTTGCTCTTCAGGAAGAGGTACAACTGTCACTGGCGCAGATCCTCTTAATGACATCTAAGAACAAATAAAAATTCAATTAACAAAATATATCTTGTACCTATGTGCATAAGACAGCTGAGTGAACACTGGAAAACATATTTCAAAACTGATTATATTTAATCACATCTATTATCCAAACATTAAGTATTTCCCTCTATACGTAGACTGAACTAAGGAGCTGAGAGTACAAACCAATTATAACATACTGTAAGAGCTGTAACAGACAAGAGACTGTACTATGGGGAGCAAAGAAAGTGCATGAAGTTCACCTGGTCTTGAGGGGTAAACGGTATCTGTGGCACAGAAATGAAGCAGGACTACAAGATACTCCAGATAGAAGAACAGACTATGCAAAACCATGTAAGCTCTTTAGAATACGATATTCTGAAAAGATCTGGTGGAAACTAACCAAGAAATCAAGAGTCAAAATGAAAGAAATGCCAATGTTAGGCAATTATCTTGAAACATAAAATCAGAATTTATTTCTGGGGGAATCTGATAGCAGTTCATGGAACTACCATAACAAAATGCTAAAATATGAAAAGACCACTTATCATATTACAAATGTCACCCCACAAGTTTTATGTCTTCCAAGTAGCTTCCTCAAGTAGTTTGTTAACAGAGACCTTGCCTCTTCTGGAGTGTTCTGGTTCATACATTCCTCTTGGACTTGTATCACAAAATTCCAGGCTGCTTTTCAGGCCCTGAAAGTTACCTTCCTCACTGTTCTTCCTTTCTTCCTTGGCACTAAGTCCCCAGAACAGTCTCTTCCCTTCATTGGAAGTTCTTTTCCTCTTCCCCAGATCAGGTAAAACTCCAGTCTTAATCATTTCTCAAACTGCCCAGGGTCACGAAATTTTATATAAAAAATTTTATCCATTTACTGAGAACTGCAAACTCAGCATAAACAACCCATTTAACCCTCACCCCCAGCTGGAAAGAGACTTGACCAAACTCTACCTTGGCTTCCATCAGCTCAGTGCCATGCCTCTAGATGATCCTAGCTAGTCCCCTTAAATGTGTGAGAAAGCTCACCAACACCAAAAGTATACGGTACTATTTGCCCCAGCCAGAATCTGACTAGACTTGGAAGTTATCCTTTTCTGTCCCTTGTGATACAAATCTACAACACAGATTATGTCCTTCTCAATGAGCTGGGCACATCTTTTTGAAACAGGGTTCCTGTTGCCCCATCTCTGAGGGACAGTATGAGCCTAACGGATAACCCCCACTTAGCAAACATGGATTGTTAATCACACTGCCAAATAGCCCTCGCTTAATATTTTCAATATTTTACTTTTAGTACACACCAGTGTTTAAAAAGCTCTATACCGGATTCCTCAAAAGACTGGAGGTCCCATTTGACCCAGCTACTCCCCTTCTAGGTATCTTCCCAGAAGAGTTAAAAATATCATACCACAGTAATATATGTGCACCCATATTTATAGCAGCACAATTTGTAATAGCTAGATCTTGGAAACAACCTAAATGCCCATTGACTGAGGCCTGGATAAAAAAAAAATGTATGTTTATACATTGGAGTACTACTCAGCCATAAAGAAGGATAAACTTAAGACTTTTATAGGTAAATGGATGCAACTTGAGACCATACTCAGTGAAATAAATCAGACATGCATGTGTAAACAGTGTTGTTCAATATGAGAAGCTGAAAGAAACATATATATACAATACACAATGTATATACATCGTCCCCCTCCCAAAAAGCTCTCTACCTTTCGTTTCAGTAGAGCTGAGCTTAGTTCATACTTGAGTCTCCCTCCCCATGCTGCAGCAGTCTGAAAATCTGTCTTACTGTCTCTAACAAATATCCAGTTGTTATTCAGAGATCCAGAAACTGAAGAAACACCACTCACAAATCTTGAGTTTACCATATAGTTACCATTACACTCAGCTGAAGTCACTCATTGAATGTGGTGAGTTCATGATGGGGTTCATTTACACTTTAAAAGATTACAAGCCATCATTCTTCAAGAGTTTCTGGCAATCCATGTGACCCAGTGCACACTGAGGGTCTGGCAAGTGGAAAGTGGAAAAGTCACCAGATTTTGTCTTAGCTCATAGTTGCCCCTCTTACTAATATTTCTTTTAATCTCACAAAATGCTCATTATTCCAGGTCTTAAAGCACAGAAATGTTCCAGCCCCCCCCCCTTTTTGGGGGGCTGAGAAGGTTCTCGTTATGTAGTAGAGACTGGCCTTGAACTCGCTAGGTTGCCCAGCCTGGCCTCAAATTTGCGGCCATTCCCACCTCAGCCTCCCAGGTGCGCCACCGCACCCTGCGCCTGCCCCACTTATACCTGACAGTATAAATCCTAAAGGCCCCTCAAGAGAGCGCAAGAAGCTGATCTTGGTTGGGGGGTGTTGCTCGTGGTAGAGCATTTGCCTATCATGTGCAAGACCTAGGTTTGACATCCACCATGTGGAAAGAGGAGGAAAAACAGCTGCAGCTGCTGCGCCTTAACAAAATTTTCTGCAACGATGGAAATACTCTCTATCAGTGCTTTCTTATGTGGCAGCTCCATGTTAAAAAGGAAAAGATTTTTAAGGACTGCACTAGATAAACTGAGGGACTAAAGGCCCCTGATTTCCTGATACTCTTCAAGGTAGAACTGAATCCTAAGCATTCACCCTAGCAACCACTGTTTGGACATAGAAACGTCCCCTAGAGGCCATGGCTTGGGTGCTAGCTTTGGGCTTTTGGAAAGCAGTTGAATCAGAAAAGGCTTTAATGACCAACGGACTCCTAGCTCAATGAAGTTACTAGAAGGAGGCACCTAAATGGATGAGGCAACTCTCAAAGGCATGCGCTGGGGACTGTGTCTGCTTCCTGCCCTCCTCTTCCCTGGCCTTCTCCCTCTCTCTCTCTGCTTTCTGGCTGCTACCAGGTGAGCAGGTTTCTTCTGCCACAGAAATCTCTCTGCCTTTCCACAGGCCTGCGAACAACCGAGCCACCTGACCACAAGCTGAAACCTCTGAAAACTAATGAGCCAAAATAAACTGGTTCCCCTTTAAGTGGTTAGTCTCAGGTATTGTTACTGGCCTTAAAAATCCTTTCCTTCTACATCTGTTATCCTCTAAGGGGAGTTCTGCAGTCAGCCATAAAACTGTATACTAGCTGGTTCCACAGCTCTCATTTTCCCTTTTGTCTTTCCATTTCCAATGGATCAAATTAGGTTTTCATCTCCACCTCCACTGAAATACTCTTGCAGAGGATTTCAATGAACCATACTGTATAATCTAGTTATTGTTACTGCAACTGTAGTAGATAAAAAGTTGCCACATACAGTGAATTAGTAATTACTGAGCCACTGCTCCTAGGGAAATACGGGGATACATTTTCATCAAATGGCCAACATATAACCTTGTTTTATACGTGCTTCTATTGAAGGATATCTAAGGCAATATGAGGTATGTTTAAAAAATTATGCTATGTGTATAAATTAAAAAATTACACTCAAAGACACATTCCATTAATCCTCCTCAAAAAATTCCCCCTTGACTGGGTGTGGTGACCTAAGTCTGTAATCCCAGCACTCAGGAGGCTGAGGCAGGAGATCACTGTAGTTCGAGGCCAGCGTGAACTGCATAGTGAGACCCTGTCTCATAAAGACAAAAAAAGAACCCCCCAACACACACACACACAACTCCCCTTTTTTTTCTAATACACTTATCCCATGGTTCCTGTCACTTTCTGAAGCAGTTCTGGAAGTCCTTTTTACAAATGTCTTTAGTTGCGCTGTTGTGACTGTCTCGATGCTCTGAATCAATTTGAAACATTCACCTTCCATAATCATTTTGACTTTGGGGAAGAGCCTCAAGTTGTACGTATGCCAGATCCAATGAATAAAGGGAGACACATCATAATGTTTTTACAGCCCTGCCTTTCCTCTGATTGGCACTCAGCAGCAGTGTTCATTGTGTATTTTATCATGCCCCACAGATACTCACAAAAGAGAACTTTCAGAATTGCTTCAGAAAACAGCAGAAACAAAATTAAAAAAAAAAAAAAGGAACAGAAACAGTAGAATAAGTGTGTTCAAAGTGAGGGAGAATATAAGGATTAATTCATTAATGTAATTTAAAAATTTAAACATTCTAATCCCAGCACTCAGGAGACTGAGGCAGGAGGATCACCATGAGTTCAAGACAAGCATGGGCTACTACATAAGCAAGTTCAAGGCCAGCCTAAATTGTGAAGTGAGACCCTGTTTTAAAAAATAAATAAAATATAAAAATTTAAACATTCACCATATTTGCCCATCACCCCTTGTCTATACTAATTTGTTAACACTGAACTCATAGTCAACAGCCCTGCAATTCAGGCCTGAAAGAAACTTATCTGAGGCATTTTCTTCCTAACACAGATCAACTCCATAGGCACACAGCACTAAAGCACTATGCTTGGAGGCCGTTTTACATAGTACAGTACAAGCTAAAACAAGAGAACCTGATCCTCACCTCTCACTATATTCATCTCAGTAATCTCATCTAATCCCGAAACTTCCATCACAACTACATTAAACAGTGTCCCATAACTCTTAGATGCTCCGATGTTTGTTTTTCACTTGGGTAATTTCTACTAGCCTGTCTTCAGAGTCAGTAATTCTTTACTCAGCTGTGTCACATCTACTAATAAATCCAAGCACTACCTCGTCTGCATCATTGCTTTTATCTCTACCACCTCCATTTGACTTTTTCATATAGTTTCCACTTTTCTGCTAAAATTTTTCATCTGTTCATGCATGTTGTCTACTTTTTCCACTAATAACATATTACTCATTGTTAGTTTAAGTTCACTATCCAAGAATTTCAACAACTGGTTCATCCTAAGTGTGGATCCGGGAGATTATGGCGTGGCAAAGCTGGCTGGGAAAGGAGGCATGACAAGATCCCAGAACACACGCGCAGAACAGGTACCAAGGCCTTGCACATGGACATCTCTCAAGAACTCAAGCAGGTGACATCAGTCTGAGTAGTGGGTGACACAGAAAGGACAATCCACAGAGTTTCTGCCACTCTCTTGCATGATGGCCACCCTCACACTGAAGGGTGTACTTCTACTTTTACTTGGGCCAAAGTCACTCTGCAGAACCTATTTCTCTTCCAACCTTTAATAAAACTTTGCTACTGTTAGTGATTGTCTTGACTAATTCTTTGCTGAGAGGACAGAAAGAACCTAGGAAAAGAAAGAAAGAAGAGAAAGAAAAGAACAGAACAGAACAGAACCTAGAAACAAACCGCAGAAGATTCCAGCACACCAAGACCCAGTAACCATAGGGCAAAACTTGTGACTTGCTGCTGACCAACCGAACGTGAGAAAAATGGTGGGGGCCTGTGCCCCACTACTCTTGAGAGGTTGAGATGGGAGGAGTCCAAGTTCCAGCCTCACCTGGGCAATATTAGTAAGACACTATCTCCAATAAAATTAAATAAGGGCTGCGAACGTAGCTTATTGAGAAGATCCTAGCTAGGTTCAATCCCCAGTTCCACACAAAAAAAATTTTTTTTGGTACTGGGGATTGAACTCATGGTCTTGTGCTTGCCGGGCAGGCACTTAATGCCGGCGAGCTAAATCCCCAGCCCCAAAAAATGTTTTTTTAAAAACAAAGAATATGGCCGAGATGATGAGATGTTCTTCCCATGACTGTGTTACATTTTATTTAAAAAACACAAAAACAAAACAAAACACACACAAAAAAACAGCCAGGTGTGGTGGCTCACGCCTGTAATCCCAGAACTCGGGAGGCTGAGATAGGAGAATTCTTGTGAGTTTGAGACCAGCCTGGGCTACAAAGTGAGCTCAAGGTTAGCCTGAACGGCATAGTGAGACCCTGTCTCAAAAAGACAAGGGCCAGGGATCTAGCTCAGTGGCCTAAGTGCCTGGCAATCTCGAGGTCATGAGTTCAATCCCCAGTGCCTCTGAAA
>RJWT010028760.1:0-15121 GCA_004365215.1 Cuniculus paca | reverse complement strand
CCATTTTTCAAAAGAGCTGTTCCTATCTTCTCACATACTGCAATCAAATAGTAGGAAAGGGACTTAAACCAATCAAATCAAAGAATAAAAGCACCATTGCAGCCATTGAATTGTTACTTCCTGAGTCCTTATTTTTAAGAGATCTTTCCTTTCATGATCACAAGCTGCAAACCTGTCTTCAAGGTTTGAAAATCTGTCTTCAGTTTCTTTCAAGTGATTTTGCCAGCTTTCAATGGAGTTTTTAATTTTCTGGATATATTTTTGAATCTGTTTCATGCATTCTAAATCTCTCTTATACTATTTATTCATGGTTTCCCTCATTTTTCTATGCTCCTCTATTTTTTAATGTATGTCTTCTTTAGAGGTGCTTAGCTATTCTTTTATTATTTTTTTCATTTCTCCTTTTACCTGGAATAGTGTTTCTGTTCTAATTTCTTTTGTAACCTCATGAAGTTGTTTCTTTAGTTCAGTTGACATCACTTCAGACATTTCAGGTGTGTGACTCCCGATGTCTTCCACGTTTACCTCTCCTGGACTTGCACTGCTTGGAGTGGATGCCAGAGACTGCCTTTTCCTTCTTCCTTGGTCTAGGGGATCCACTTCCTTCCTTCTTGTCCCCCCCATGATGACATATTCCAGCATCTGAACTGTTTCTCTCAGAGAGTCTGTTAACAATGCTGCTTACTCTTCCACCATCTTTCCAGAAGTCCTATAATAGGTATATGTTTAAAGTGACCTATATGTCCACCAAGAGATAAATGGATAATGAAAATACCATATTTATACATAATGGAGTAGTACTAAACCATAAAGAAGGATACATTTGAGTCATTTTGTATTGGTTACTTTTTCTCTTTGCTGAGACAAACACCTGACACCCAAAATTAGGGAAGAAAAGGTTTATTTAGCTTACAGCTCTTGGTGGTTTCAGCACATAATCAGTTGGCTCCAAGGCAGGGTGGCATGGCACTGGGGCAACACTTCAAAGCAGCAGCCAGAACAAAAGGGAAAAGCAAAAACAAACCTCTTCTCCTCCCTTAGATTGTACATAGGCCATCCCCACTCCAGGGCAGGTGTAGCACTCACAAAATCTCCTTGCCTTCCTTTGCACAGGATGAGGATATTTACAAAGTAAGAACCTTGGCTCCCTGCTGAGTCTTTCAGTTAACTTTTAAATTGCTCATGTTGACACAATGTATCAACCATAGCACATTTGTAGGAAAATAAGTGCATATGTTAAGTGACATAAATCAGAAACACACACTTAAATAACACATGGCTTCTTTAATATGAGAAAGCAAAGCATAAATGATTTAAAGAGGAATATAAAAGATAGATAACCGGAAACAGGGAGATAAATATTTTGCAAATAGGAAAAATACTAAGAAATAGAATAAAGGAGGATGGAGGAAAGGGTAAAAGATAATTATTATGTACATGTACTAACTCCCAATGATGAATGTGATCATTATTTACTGCAAAAGTACTAATAATCTTAAAAATTTAAAAACAAGTAAAAGAGTATATACAGATACTTCAAAATAAAATGTTTGATTTTTAGAAATTCATGCTGTTTTAGGATATATGTATGTTTTTATACCATGACATTAATATATATTGCATGAATTTGGGTGATCTGATTTTTTTCAATTGTTTATATATTCTAGATAGGTCTTTTGTCTGAGGGACAACTGGCTAAAATTTTTTACTGCTCTGTGAGCTGTCTTTGTACTATGTTGGTGATTTCTTTTGTTGTGCAAAAGTTTTTTAATAATATGAGATCCAGTTGTTCATTCTTTGAGGTTTTTCCCGTGCAGTCTAGGTATTGTTCATGAACTCTCTACCTATAATCATGTCTTCAAGATTTCTGCATACTTTCTCTTACAGTGGATTTAGTGTTTCTGTTTTAAAATTTAGCTGTTTGATCTTTTTTGATGCTAGTTTAGTGCATGGTGATAGACTTGGGTCTAGTCTTAATCTTTGGTATGTGGAAAGCCAGTTTTTCTAGTACCATTTATTAAAGTCTATCCAGTGAAGATGTTTGGCCCATTGTCAAAGATATGGTAGTTGACTGTGTTTGTAGTTGTGTCTACATCTTCTAATCTGTTCCACTGATCCTCAGTCTCTTCTGGTTCCAAATGAGTTTTAGGAATGTTTTCTGTAGTTCTATCAGGCATGCTAGGGGTATTTTGATTGGAATTGCATTAAATCTGTATAATAATTTTGAGACTATGGTCATTTTCACTATATTGGTTCTTCTTACCCATGAGCAAGAGATATCTTCCATTTCCCGATATTCTCTTCAGTCTCCTTTTTCAGAGTACTGCAGTTTTCAATATAGAGGTCTTTTACATTCTTCATTAGATTGATTCCTAGGTATTTCATTTTATTGGATGCCATTGTGAAAGGGTTGTTTCTCTAATTTCTTTCTCACTGAGTTTGTTATTAGTGAACAGGAAGGGTACTGATTTTTGAGAGTTAACTTTCTGTCCAGTTATGCCACTGAATTTGGTCATTAAATCTACAAGTCTTTTTTTATTTTTACATTTAAAAAATATTTTTTATTTGTACATGTTTATAGTTCACAACATTTATATTTCTTGTGTAAAATTAGTGTATGTACATAACACTTTTTTACCTTGTTTAAATTTTATTTTATGGAAAAATAAAGCAAAGCTTTAAAACAAAATAGGAGAATAACAATAGCTAATACATTGCATATGGTTATGTTCAAAATAGCTACTCAGAGTACAAGATATGGGCATAAAAAATATTAGCACAAACATTTCTTTTCAATAATCTAAGAGAAACTAATAATATAGCCATCTTGTATTTTTTCTCCTTTTTGGTGGAGTTTTTGGGGTCTTCTATATAGATTATCACATCATTCACATATAACCTAATTTCTTCTTTTCTCATCTCTATTCCTTTTATTTCTCTCTCTTGTCTAATTACTCTGGCCAATATTTCCAGAACTATATTGAATAGGAGTGGGGAGAGTGGCCATCCTTGTCTTGCTCCTGATTGTAGGGTGATAGCTTTTGCTTTTTTTTTCATTTAGTATCATGTTGGCATTGGCTTGTCATAGATGCTTTTTATCAGATTGAGACAAAGACCATCTATTCGAATTTTCTGTTAACACCTACAATTTAAAGGAGAAGAATTCTAATTTGGTTCATAGTCATACAGAAATCAGTGGATAGTAGGCAAATCCAAAGACAGACGCACCATGGCAGGAGATCATGCCAGAGTAAAGCTGCTTAGTTCATGATAGCCAGGAAGCATAGCAGTGGAACACTGCCAAAGAGGAATGGAGTGGGAGGCGAAGGGCCCTATATTGTACCCAAGGTCACATCTTCATGATCCACCCAGTGTGCACTTAGGTGCATGCTTTACTAATCTGCACGTGTTTCTTAAGGTAATAAAGTTTAATATAAAGATTAATTGTGACAGTCTGCTCTTAGTCACATTCAGACACATTTCTGTAAACCATACTTAATCTCTAAGTAAAGTCAGTAGCAAGTTTTGTAATTCTAGCTAACATAATACAGCTATCACCATACAACAATAAATGCAACAACACCTTCCTCAAAGTCTGAACAGTACCAGCATTTTTTCTCAAAAGTTCAATTCCAGCCGGGGATTTAGCTCAGTGGTATAAGCACCCGCATGGCAAGCACAAAGGTCGTGAGTTCAATCCCTGGTGCTGAGAGAAAAAAAAAAGTTCAATTCCAAAACTTTTCTGAGATTCAGAGCAAATTCTTATGTGTGAACATTTGTAAAAACTGAAAAACAAGTTATATAATCCCAACATACAATGGAATAAGGTAAATATTCTCATTTGAAAAGGGGAAAATAGTGATAGTAAAAAATTGGACCTAACCAAGAGACAAACTTAGCAGAGAAAACGAAGTAATGTAACTCCGTATCTGGCATTCTGTACAAAGGCTGGTAAGAGGTGATATCCAAAGGACTTGGAAAACTCTATCCCTATGGCTTTGCCACTTGTAGAGCACAACCTGTCTCTCTTGGGATGGCTCTACTTTCAGCCTGCAACTTTTCTTGACAGACTCTAAATTTCTGGCATCACTGATTTTCTAGGGTGTCTAATACACCTTTGACTTCATTCCCATACTTTCTCACACTCCCCTCCCAGGAGCTCTTTGCTTGGCCATTTCCTCCAAAATCTGGTTGAGCATCACAACTCTTTCATTCTGCATGCTGGTAAAACCAGGATAATATGGATGACACCAAGTTCTGTCACCAGCCTGGGCAATATCCAGGCCTCCTTAGATCATGGAAGCAGCAGACTATGAAAATCTGAGTGACTGAACACAGTGAAATGAACTGGTCTTCTCAAGCAGAGTTCCCTGGGACTCTTTTCAAATCAAAGCTTGACTGTTTTGCAGCAATGAAGTTGATATATTAAAATCAACATAAAGTTAAAAATCTACCAGTTTTCTTATATTCTGAGGCCTTCTTTATAACCAAAACAAATATTTCAATTTACCAAAGAAAACAATGTAAATTTTCTGTTAGTTCATTACTTTTGAACTTTAAAAAATACAAAAAGCTTAGTATATCTGAACCCCAAATAACAGAGGAGGGGATGAGCTCTGCAAACCTTTCTAGAGACAGCTTTATTAAACTTGTTAATCAGAAATTGGAGACACCCAGTATCTAAGGACTGGTTTAATGATCTCATCCTACCAGCAAAGTTACCTGTTCAGATGGCCTCAAGGTAGCTTCCATAAAATGAAATGAGTAAGATAATAGGATGAGCCTGGAAACTAGTAACTCAATAAAAGTCTGGAGTCATAAAAGCTATAACTGGAGTAGATCCTTCAACTTTGGTTCAAAGTGAGCTGACTGAAAGCAAAATAATGAAAAGAAAGTGTTGGAAATCATAAATCTGGGCTGAAAAAGTCTGTTGTTATTGAACTTCTAAAACAGCCTGTTTGGCAGTCTATACAATAAGTATCAGACAGCATGGCCATCTTCAGTCCCATTTTTAGTTGCTGTAACCGAAAAATTTCTCAGAGGGCAAAACAGGGACCACAGAAGACACTGGATAAAAGAATTATTTCTAGAACCATGGAAAATAATTGAGCTTAAATAACCTTCACAGAATAGAATCTTCAAAATTTATAATCAAGAGGTTTTGGAGGCTTGTATTTCTGCTGTTATATCATGCCCATCTAACATTGAATAGGTGAGTATGTGGACTAAGTGTCTTTTAGTTCAAAAGTCACAGAACTACTGATAGTCACTTCCTGTATCCAGAGTACTATGCTCCATCCACATCCTTAGACTTATTTCGATATTATCTTTAGATTTTCTCCCTTAGGAAAGGAATAAAATGCTGCACTTATACCATAATGGTGGGTATTGATATTTGGGTGGTTAGTGGAAGGCATGGGGGAACCAACTGCTAAGCGTCTTTAATATTCATTCTACCTATTTTTATTAATAAACCTTACCTGGTAGACATGAATGCCCATGTAGAGACTATATTTCCCCACTGTGTGGTTTAGATCTAGAATGTTCCCCAAATGCCTCATGTGTTCAGAGGTGTGGCTTTTGTTATCAGGTGAGGTAGAAGGCAACCATCTTCCAGGCAACCATCCCGGTGACCCACTTCCTCCAACCAAGCTTCACCTCTCAGATCACATTTAGCTATAAACTCATCCCCGGAATGATCCACTGATAAGTATCACACACTCATAATTCATTTACTGTCCCAAAACTCCACCTATGAGCACATGAGTCTTTGGTGGGACACCTAGATATAAACCATACAGGTACCGTGTCTCAGCAATGTCACTAAGGCACCTACCATCTTTTAAAGTGGGCGTGAGTATGTGATTAAGATGTGGCCACTGGAGTAGCTGTGATACCTGCAACTTCTAGTTACACCTGTTAAATAGAAGTTGCTTGCTCTCTCCTTCTCCTGATCTCCCTGTCTGCTAGGTAGAGGGCGAAGTCAAATGAATTTTGAACACTTGAAGCTTTGTCACAAGTGAAGATCTCTGAGAGCAGCATAGTCTGTACCTTAAATATTAGTAACATCTACTTACCATTTCTTCTGTTAATTAGTGAATATTTTGCCCAACTGATTTTTGGGCAAACCAAGAATCTCATCAATCCTGAGTGCCTACATCTCCTAAAGAAACACTTCGCTTTCTACTCACTTGATTTTTATGTGCAATTCTTATATGACAAATATATTCTAAGAATTCTGAAAACATTTTGTCATCCACAAACTTAATATCATTTTCAACAAATTACACATAGGCCAATCACTTTAAAAATCACAGAAACATAAGTCAAGACAACAGATGTTTCTCACATAGATTATTAGTTTCCTAAGAACCAGTTACACACCTTTTTGATGCCATTTATTATGGACTATTCAGATAAAAAAGAATGAAAAGCTAAGGTGTTTATAAAACTCTTGCTCATTTATTTTTAATAGGAAAACTATAAAGCCTCTTTAAAGGAAAATAGACAATGCTATCTTGAGAAAATATTACAAAACAGGTACTCCTGAATATACACCTTGTGCCCTCCAGATCCATTCTGCTTTGTGTCACAGAAGGCTAACCTGTTTAGACTCTGCTAGACTTTTATTTTCTCTTTGTTCACAGCAGAAGAATATAATGCAATAGGAGATTAAGACATAAGGATTTACTCTCCACATTCTCCACATCCTCTCTGAGTCACTGGAAGAAGTCCAGACTCCTTGGCCCAAAGTGAGTATTTCCTGTCAATAGACCACTGCATAGAACATTCTCCATCTCGGATCCAGTTCTTGGGGTGGTACGACATTCGGTTCTGAGACTTGAAATAGGACCTCTTTGCTTTTCCTATTATCTACCATGTCCCTTTATTATTAATTTATCCCTTTATTAATGTTTTTTTCAGATTTATTACTTGTGAAAATTTAACACAATTGTCCATAGTTATCAGGCACAACATGATGTTTGAAGTGCATAACCATTGTAGAATGGCTAAAATTCACTAATTAACAAGTGCATTACCTCTCATAGGTATCTCTGTGTGATGAGAGTACTTAACATCCACTCCTTTAGCATTTTTCTAGAATATAATGTATTATCCTTATAGTTTCCAAGTGTATGATAGATCCCTTGAATTTAATCTTCCTGTCTAACTATACATTTTAAGTTACCAAATTTGACTGTGCTGTCTACTTTTTCCCGGGACTCTGGCTGGTACACAGACATAAAATAAAATTGTATATGCCATCACTATTGTAATATAAAATATATGAGGTTTAAGTTGAAATAGAAAAACAGAAACCAACAGATTATTATGTTTTGGTGATTAGGTTAAAGGTGAAACTATTTTACTCCTAACATTCATTTGCTATTAAGTTAGAGTTATGTATTAGCTAAGAAAATACAAAAAAATGTAAAATTGTTGCTAGGATATTTTGTCAGGTGGATTTTCTTTGCTCTTCTTAACTAACTAGATAAGAATGAATCATTAACACACTGAATTTATGCAAATCACTGTAATCATCTGCTTTCTCTTTCCCTGCTCTTAGGCCACAGAGAATTGCTAAAGAAAATTTTTAAGTCAGGATGACTTGATTTTAGTCGAAGTTCTTCATTTCAACCAAAGGAAGCAGTCTGGCTGATTCACCAGACAAAGGATTTACTGAGTAGTTATCATGAGCTCACTGATTTGTTGGGAAAAGAACAAGACTCAAGAACAAGACTGAAATAATACTAGGAATGTGCTCCACACTACTGAACTGGCTTAACACAAAGACTTAGAAATAAATGTCAGTGAGCACTAGATTCTTAAATATTGACTTTGCTACCAATTCAATTGGTGCATAAACATTGCTGTGTATTGCTCCCCTACAGCACGTTAACACTTTGTCACCCAATGGTGCTGACTCTCTACTTGCTGTAAGGTGGACTGTGTGTGTACACCATCTTTTGTGACTACTGACTTCTACAGTGAAATTTCACTTCAGCTTTTATAATTGGTGGAACCTTATAATGTGCTAGCGTTTCAGCTATGAAAACACTGGGAAAATGTATTTCAAATTGTTTTGGGTAGAATAAATTCTTTAGGAGAATAAAACACAAATACTTCTCCAAATTTAGGGGACGCATTAGTGTACTAGGACTGCTCGTACCACAGATTGGGTGACTTAAGCAACAGAAACTTACTTTCTCACAATTCTGAGGGCTGCAAGTCTAAGAACAATTTTTCTGCACAGTTTGTTTCTTCTGAGTATCTCTCCCTTTGGCTGGAAGCCAGGCACTTCATCTCCATGTCTTCACATGGTATTTTCTCTTGTGTGAGTCTATCCCAATCTTCTCTTTTATGAAGAGAACAGTCATATTGAATGGCAACCTACCTATAAGACCTTACTTTAACCAAATTTCTGTCTTAAAAGTCCTGTCTCCAAAAAGTTGCATTCAGAGGTAATGGGAATTAAAATTTATTAATTTTGTGAGGGCACAATTTGGCCCACAACAGAAGAGTATTTTAAAAATCATTCAACTCTGTGTGGTGCTGCACGGTCCTGTATAGACCATGGATGAAGACAACATCAGGACAATCATAAAAATCTACATATGGCCTGGGGAGTAGATAATTATGCTTTAATCAATGTAAATGTGTTAAATGTTATCATTTTATTGTGGTTATATGAGAAAGCTATTGGTTTTAGGAGATGCAAGTTAAGTGACTCAGCAGTACATGTTCAGGAAATTTATGATTTACTCTCAACTACTTGAGAGAGAGAAACAAAGAAGATAAACAAATAAAAATACTATACTGTTCGTGTACTTTTTCTAAGGTTCATTTCCTTTTGAAAAACATTTTAAAAATATCTGCTTAACAGCTTGAAAATCGGGGCCAGGGATATAGCTCAGCAGCACAGCACCTGCCAGGCAAGCATGAGGCCATGAGTTCAATTCCTGGTACAAAAAAAAAGAGCTTGAAAACTTATTTTTCAAACATACTTAAAAGATTCTAGCCAGGTGCGGTGGCGCACTCCTGTAATCCCAGCACTCAGGAGGCTGAGCCAAGATGATCCTTGAAAGTTCAAGACCAGCTTGAGCTACAAAGTGAGCCCAAGGCCAGCTTGAACTGCATAATGAAACCCTGTCTCAAAAACACACACAAAAAAAAAGATTCTAGAAGTTACAAGAATATTTGACAAAATACCCAAATTGGAACTGTCCATAATTTACATATAATGTTTTTCTATGCTTAAAATCTCAAAATGGACAACTCCTACCATTACATGCAATGTAATTATCACTCTTACAAAGTATCAGAGGAACTGAATGTTTGTGTGTATTCAGTAACAGAGAAGTCCCAGGTGGTGACAAAATCCATGCAGAGAGATGTTAGGTTTTAAAAGAAGTGAAGTCATTTCTGAGAGTCAAGGAAGTGTGAGGGTACTGAAGATATTTCCTGTATGAATGCAAGATGCTCTTCACAGGATGCTAACTAACATCACTTCGGCTGGCAAAGATTAAGACAGCTTTTAAAATACTGGATGAATGCAAGGCAGTCATGGGAAAGTAAGTAGAATACAGTGACATAAAAATGTAGAAAATGACTGAGTGTGATGAAGAGGTTGAGGCAGGAGAATTGAAAATTTAAACCTAGTCTGGGCAACTTTATGAGAACTTTTCTCAAAATTTAAAAAAAATAAAAAGAGTTCCTTCCCCTTCTCTAGGATATGTAGAAGGCAGACAAGTTATTTTTAAAAATTTGGGTCATAGAAAATTTTGCTATTGATGAGTCAGAGATTGCAAAAAAAAAATACTGCAAAATTTTAAAAAGTATCCAAAGAATTCTTGTATCAATATATATTTTTCTACAATTGTATGATGATGTATTCCTTATTTTTAATCTTTAAATTTGGCATTTGATACAGTGCTATTATATAACACCTGAAGTTTCTGTCACTAAAGAAAACAGAAATACTGAAATTTTCATTGTTAATATGGCTGTAAATTGGTAACATCCCATAGTTTTGTTTCCTTATAAAAATTAACACATTCTCATTTTAAATGAGTTTATTAAAATTTGAAAGAAAAAGAACAAGTGACAATAGAACATAAATTTTTTAAAAATCCATAGGTTTGTTGGCATACAATTATTTTAACTTGGGAAAGAAGAGATTTAGAAGAAGATTTTAAGAAAAAACTAGAGAAAATTGCACTCTGCTCTCCACACATGCAGTTATCAGAGAGTTCTCTGACTCAAGTGTTTATTCACATCTGTCAGCTAAATCATAGATCCAAATGCAAAACGTAATGCTCAGGAACATTATGTGGATTTGTGATACTCCCTGGAGGACTTTGGGTCCATAAAGCAATGAATGGATTATAAGAAGACATAAATACTGTATTTTCATCTATGACAGATGTAATCTTACTCCAATGTTATTTATATTATATAAAGGAAAACTGAACCTATTTTCCTCAGTCAAACTGAAAGGAGGCACCCTTAGGGATGAATAAATGAATAGCTCGCTATTAATTTCCAATTTCTATTAATTCATTTTTGAAAATGTCATATTTCAGAGATTTTTAAAATGCTGTTTATTTATTTTACTTGTGTACATGTGAAAAAAATGGAACCAAAAGAAAATGTGAGATGGAGTTGCAATGACAACAGACTGATGCAGTTTTTCTTTCTTTGATAATGACCCAGAATCACTCTAAACTAAATATCCTTTGGATATGAATGACCAGTAGGGAACCCAGCCCAGCTTCCTACAAACCTACTGAGTCTCAAGTTCCTTATTATCCTGTGCACCCTCATCCACAATTTATGTTAGGGATAAGCTGGAAAGGGCAGGGATCTTGAACTCAAGAATGTTTTGTGCTCATATTGTTTATATGAAATATCATGCCTATATCCTGTACTCTGAATAACTACTACAAAGACAACAATATGCAATATATCAACTATTGTTAACTGTCCTACTAATCTGTTTTGAAACTGTTTGTTTTTGTTTATCTTTTCTTCTTATTAAAATAAAATTTAAAAAAATAGAGTTGTAATATTAACTCCATCTCATCTTCATCTTTATAAGTTTGCAGACCTAGAATTGAACTATGAGATTGGTTAAGCTTTTCAAACTCCAAAAGTTTGCACTTTAAGTCACTCAAGATACCTTTGTTTTTGGTTTTGTTTTTGCCCTAAAATTTTTGGAGAAAGTCACCACATAGGTATCTGTGAAAACAGTAGGAGTTTAGTGATGATATGAATGCAATTTTTATAATATATTAACCCAGGACTAACTACTGAAGAAACTGCTCTAAGTTGATTTTATATCTTGAAGATGAAGTTATTTTCTTGTTCAGAATAAAAAAAGAAGGTATACCTTTATAATTCAAATTTACTTGATAACTGTAATTTGTATTTAAACTTTTACTTTATATCTCATCAAGATATTTGTAAGAATACACTTTCATTATTATGGTTATGAATGGAAAAATATTTATAAGGTTTAATTAGAGAGCAATTTAATAATCTTACTTCAAAAATAAGACTCCATCAGAATCATGTTGCTTTGTTATTTGAAATTGTTTGGTTTCAAATAATTCTTTGTTGACAGGTGGTGGTCAATAAGAGATTCTGAATCTCTGAAACACTGGTTAAAAATGTTAAAGAACACTTAAGTAATACAACACTATAAATTTAAAGATATTGCTATTTAATTTTGTCCTCTTGCCCAGACTCACTTAAAAACTCTTTTGAAGAAACTGCCAGGATTTATTCACCTAAGGATAAAAGAATTCTTAATTAAATTCAGTTAGGTAAATAGTTACTTGATTTTTTACAGATTGTTGAGATGTCCTTAATTAACTCTTCCTACCTTGTTAAGGCAGTAAAACATAATAGATGTGAATAGAGGAATTTTTTTTTAAATTGGCAAAACTAATTCTAATTTCTTATTGTAAGTTAGAGTCAATTATCCATAATAAATTTTCTATAGTGAACTTATGATTGCTTGTTTTAGTGAATGGCCAGTAGAAAAGATTTTTGGTGTTATCTCTGTATGCATAGCTATGGAAACCCTTTGTATTGTTAAAATTTTTAGAAGGTTACAGTTCATACACTTTCATGTAATATTGATTTTATTTCTTGATAGATTTCACATAATACACAAACTAATTTTATGCATAGAATAAATGACTTTAGTCTTGTACTTAAGTTTCTGCTTAATGTAAAAACAAAATGTTGGTTATTTTGCATATCTTCAAAATTTTTTTATACTTTGATACCAATAATTGTACCAGTTTTAATTTTAATGAAAGAAACTCTAGGTGATACATTTTTCAATAACTTAACAACTTAATTTATCTTAATAACTTAGTTTACCTTCATATAAAATCTTAAATGTTCTTCCAGTGAGGGATCTACTTTAAAACATCATTCTTTACCTGATTAAAAAAGTATAGTCCAAGACTGCTAAACGTTTTAATTTATCGGGTATAACTGATTAAGATACAGTGTGGCATAGTTGAAAGAAAAGTATTTTGTCAGTATAGCTAAGCTTTATCATCTGCAAAATGTGGCTATGAATACCAAATCTTCTCAAGGGAGGAAATAATCCAGTATATTGTACAGAAAGTTACCACACATTAAAAATGTTATTTTTCTTTTAAATATTGTTTCTAATTTTTTTCTGTTATTTGGTAATTCTTACTTTACTTTAAATTGCTTTTGAATATCTGATAGGTTTTTTTAAATAACATGTGGCTGTATACTATCCTATGTAATTGTCTTTTCTCTGCTTTTTACTTACTTAATATTCAAGCAAATAAACAGTAAGCCTATTTTACTGTATCTTTGTACTTTAATGGCATCATCACAATTTTATGGAAATATAATAAACATTAATGTTTTACAGTCAGGGCTTTCACTTCCCCCTCTATTTCCTAATATATTATTGTCTTGAAAATCAATCTGTTTAATTTACTCATTTTCTTTTTATTGGGTAGTGAGGAACAGCTCTTTACTGTTTCAGGTATTGCTATGTTTCGGGAGGGGTTGCTTGCTGGTTTTCACCCCCCCCCCCCGCCAACATCAAATCAAATGCAACTTCAATTAACTAACTTTTGTTTTCTGGTACACTTGCTGGACTCAACATCTGTTAAGAAGGTCTGGCACAATGAAGTGTTTTGATTGAAATGTGTATGTGAATACATGTATATGTGTGTATGACAATGCTATTTTAAAGAGTATGAAAGTCTATTAATTCTTTTAGGAGCAGAAGAAAGTTCATAACCTCACAATATCCCAAAGACAGATTTCTCAAAGATTCAGATTTCTTTCGGATGAGACTCGGTAGCTCTGGAGAGTTGACATAGCTGCTGGTACCATGAAGAATGTTTTGTAAGAGGCAGGAAAACTGACAATAAATATGAATGTATTTGAGGAATTGAAAAGAAAAAAAATTCATTGCAAGGAAACAGAAGTACGAAAGCAACATAAATTTACTAGACTCGGAGCAAGACTTTTGAGAGTAAGACTTTGAAAGCCGTATGAAGTGTCCTCACAGGAGGAAAGGCCTCTGAGACCATGTAAATGAAGGTTTCTTGGCAAAATACACATTCCTCACACTAAGCCCACTGATATCTCTCCTGTTTGTCATGCTCACTCTTTTTTTTTTTTTTTTTTTTTTTGCAGTACTGGAGATTGACTCCAAGGCTGTGCACTGAGCTACACCCTCAGCCTTTTTCTACTTTTTATTCTGACACAGGGTCTTGCTAAATTATTAGGCTGTTCAGACTGGGCTCAAACTTCTGATCTTCTTACCTCAGTCTCCCAGCTTGCTGAAATTTCAAGTCATTGATCACAGTCGTCTATTTCACATTTGTCTATTTCTTCTGTTCTGGGCCTCACTTCCAATCTCCTAGGAGAAGGACATCTTCCTGTCATTTCACTTTTGTTGCTAGTTCTCTCAGTGTCTGAAGGTTTCATGCACTAACCGTGCGGAAGCCCTCAGTAAATAAATAGCCCATCCCTAGACTGCTGGGTTTCCCTTACAGTCTCAGAGCCCTCACGAAGAAGCCTGAAAATCCCTTAATAGTGTGTTGTTTTTCAAATTGCATTGCAGCTGGGTTGAAATAGAAACAGAATAGTGTCAACAAGCCTTCACTTGTAGTGATAATGTGCAATAGTGTATGTGAGATTCAATTTTTAGCATTTGATCTTTTTTTGGAGAGGCATTTCTTCAACATCACAGGTTTAAATGTTTCTATTGATTTTCATGTCTAGGTTTATTGTGAACACACCACCTCCAGTTAGCCTACAGTAGCCTTTCTCATTCCTTAAACAAAACAACAACCAGTTAGAAAACTTAATGGCAGTGGTCTAAATGTGCATGAATGAGTTGCAAACAATAATTATATTATGGCAGGTGTTTCATGTTGCAAATTACTGTCTATAGGGCAGTTTTCAGAATACAAACAAATTTTCTTGCAAGTTTCTGATAACTTGGAATGTCTTGAAATTATGTGTATCATTTTTTAAAAGGATTCATTACATATAAATGAATATGTATACATGTAAAGCAAAGAAAATCATTATGATAGCTCTGTTGCTTCCTATAGTGCAATCAGCAGAATCACATATTAAAATTCTCTCATATATTTACAGTTAATACTTAATTATATCTCATTCATTTAATTCTACTCTAAGCCAGATAATTGATTGTGGAATTTAGAAAAATATTAATTTTATAATATGTCTTCCCCAAAATTCACATCTGTTTTCTTGAGATTAAAAATTAGGCATCTTATCAAATCACTGTGTCGACCTCTTTGTTATCAAATATATTAACTTCATTATTTGAAAAATTCCTCCTCTTGCTACTGCCTGCCCCTGGAAGCTGGCCTGGACTTCCTCTGTTTTTATTGGTCTGAGTGTTTATGTCTAGAGCACATGACTCTGGAACCATGAAAAATAATTGTTTGCTATTATTTTATCTTATTTTGGGGGAATTCTTGAACAATTCTAAAAATTTCAAATAACACTATTTATTATAGTTTCTGTATACTCAATTTTTTTTCTTTTTTTTTTTGTTTATTTAAAAAAAAATACAACC
>RJWT010028759.1:0-15122 GCA_004365215.1 Cuniculus paca | reverse complement strand
ACACACATATATCCTATTGATTCTGTTTCTCTGGAGAACCTCGACTAATACAAAGGATTTATATAAAATTCTAAGCAAAGGTAGACATTGGGAGGGAAGTGTCTGTATGCAGCATTATCCCTAAGAATTCAGGGACCCTGTCCCATTCCCTAAAGTGAGTATGTGTAGATGAAATTAGAGTACAACAAATATCACAAATATGCCAGAGGTGAAAACAAGTCACAAAAGGGATGCACATTTTTCTCTTTGACCCCAACAGAACCCCCACACAGTTCTACAGTGCACAGGCATTTTACACCCCGCATCTGCCTGCGCCAACAGGCTGCTTGCTGGCCCCCTCATTTCTATCCCCTGTATGCTTTTGTGCACCCTGCACTATTCAGTCTCAGCTGGGGTGGAAGTTGGACGAGGAGGAGAACAGATGGACTAAAAGGTGCTATCTGCATTTTATATGGAAAATCTAGATGCCAATGGCTTTCCCATGGACAGTGATTCCAAAGCAAATCCTAGGAAGATGTGATTTCAGACTCCTATGAGAGAGATGGAAGAGCCTGCCTTCTTCTCTCTGAGACTCCCACCCATACCTTGCTAAGTGCTGGGCTCTACAGGGTAGGATTTGGTCTCTGAGAAAACCAAGCTTGTCAATTGGTATTTTGAGACTGTTTACCTCTAGGAATGCTTCCAAGAAAGAGCTGGTCAAACCATTCCTAAATTCATGGTTCTTCATCCTGTCCCTTTAAAGTGGTGTGACTGTGTAAATCCATGTATTACCAGCAGGCATGGCGGTTGTGTGAACAAGTCTGAGTAGAGAACTACTGAATTCCTGCTATGTTCCAGACAGAGAGGAGGGTACAGATATGAATAAGTAATACCCTGTATTGCAAAGGGATACCTGGGTAGGCCAAAGAACTAGGCAACCTCAGCCCAAGCTCTGTCAAAGGAGGTGTTTAAATCTGTGGGCCACTGTTTCATGGGGCCTATTACCTGATAGCTCTTGGATAGCTATCTCTACTTCCTATGGGGTGGACTGTTGGCATGACCTTGCCCATCCAACCAGTAACAAGCTTCAGAAATACTCTGGGCTTGGACATATCCAGGTGTTTATTTGGTTTTTCCTAGTTCTTGTTTTCTAATTGGTTTCAGATGTGACTACCCAATAGAGGCCCCAAATAAATAAAACAGATCATAAACTATGGCCAAGCAAAATGGGCATGAGTAATCCCAGAGTGCATGGAAATGCACTTCCAGAAAGGCTCATAAATAATGAGGTGGAAACAGTAGTCTATTTTCTTTTTAATGGAAAGCCAATTAGGAACCCTCTCTGGACTGGCGGGAAGGAGTTAGGTTCCTTTGTTCCATAATGAGGAGGTGGGAGCGGGGTGGGGGAGAGGAAGCCACTACAGAATGGGGCAGAGAAAAACACTCTGGTCATTGGGCCCGTAGAGAGTTATGAAAGAGGAAGCCCAAAGCCTGGCCTTCCCATTCCATCTAAGCTTCTCTAACTCCTTTCCATTTGGTATAGGAACCCAAGCTCTCTTGGTCCAAAGAACTAGACGTATATTTAGAGGCCCACAGCAGTCTGAAGCAGTCTCTTGTGTGGGCCTCCCTTAAGGTAGCCCTAGGAAGCACCAAGTTGGTCTCCCACTAGTGTCTAAATGAGCCTTTTCCTTCTCCATGCTCCTCAATTGCTCTCCTTTCATGCTCTTCCCTCTCCAAGCTGGTAATGTCCCTTATGGGGCTTCCACACAGAACACTGCTGCTACCTTGTTCCACTGAGGCACAGAAGGCCAATGCCCTCCACTGTACATAGGAGGGAATTGAAAAAGAGAAATGCGACTTTCCAGAGTCACTTAGCTGCAGAACGGCAGTAGTGGAAATCAGTTGCCTTCACTCTTCGTGATCTCCAGGTGGCTGGTGCTTACCTGGTGACTGTAAATGGGGTAACGGTGGCCTCCCCTCAGAACCATTCTCATGGTGTAACGGTACAGACTTTGGAGTTGGAGATCTCAATGAAATTATTGACTCCATCGCTTCAAAGCTGTGTGATCTTAGTCAAATTTCTTACTTGCTCTAAGCCTGTGTCTACAATTGTAAAACGAACTTAGTTCTTTCCTGACAAATGCTGACAAATAACAGAGGTAACACTCACAGTTATGACTATGAGAAGAGCCTATGACCAGCCAACACATTAGCATCGCCATGGGCTCCCCATGGAACCCACTGTGGGTTCAGGAATATCACGGCTTTGCTCCCACTCTCTCAGAAGGGCCAGTGCTGCTGGGAGATGTTCTCAATGTAATTTGAGGGTTCAGGGAGGCAGCTCTGTAGGTGCAACCACACCCAGCTCTAGGTTCAAGCTGGCCAGCGTGGACAATGGGATAGCCCAGAGATGAAGATCCCTGTTGAAACTTCTGGAGGACGGGAGGATCTTCTGTGCTCCATGAGAAAAACTGAGTCATCAGGGGAAACAGGAGGCCCCTTGGAGCCAAGCCTGCTCTTGCTAATCCTTCAGAGCTGTGCTTTTATGAAGAAAGGAATCCTTCGAGTGCAGCAGCTCTGCTGCAGGAGGTGGGGCCCAGGCTTTTGGCAAATGGCCACAGCTGGAAATTCTGCTCTTCCCCCTCATGGTGAGTTTTTGGGAAATTTCTTAGAAATTCTACTTCTCCTCCATTGCAGAGGGCAAACTACCGCTCATCCTTCTGTGAGGCTACCAAGGATTTCCTTGAAAAGCAGAGAGGTCTAGAGGGTGGTGAGGTCTTAGGAGATGTGACCATTGATGTTTGCTACTGGCTATCTGTGGAATGTGGACATGTTATATCACAGTTGCAGGTCACTAGGTTGGCAGGGCAAGGAAGGATGGAATATTTGTGAAGTACCTATGGAGGATTAACCACATTACCCCTCTTTCCATAAGGGTTGTCCTGGTTTCTTCATTATACAGATGCAAAACCTGGGGCTCCAAGAGGTTATGTAACACATTCACTATCGGACCCTGCATCGCTTGGAGTTTGATGATTGCAAGCAACAGAGACTCTTTTGTAAAGATCCAAGAAAAAAACCAAGTAGGGACAAAGATGTGGTCAATGTGGGGCTTAGAGATGGGAGGAGCTCACCACAGACAAGCATACGGAGGATGATAGGCAGACAAATGAGCTTTAACTCACCATCCCACTCAAAATTTACCCTCTGGGGAGAAAGAGTTGATGGGTTTGGCTGGTTACTTGGTCATAATTTGGGCAAGGAGGACATACAGCACTGAAAGATAGTCCTGTCCATGGACTGTGTTATAGCTCAGCAGTAGAGCATTTGCCTAACATGTGCAAGGCCCTTGGTTTGAATCTCTGTAACGCACACACACACACATGCACGCACACATGCACACATGCACACATGCACACGCAGACACACATGAATTGAAATAATCCTATCCAGATTAAATGTAGCAGGAAAGGAGTAACCCTAGAGAAGAACCGGGGTGCTGTTACCAAAAGCAGGGGTGAGGGGCACTATGCTGCTAAGCTGGTAAGTACAACAACCGTCATTGGTCATAGTAAGCCAGCGATCTGGCTGGATTCAAACCAGGCCAGTGACCCATGTGGCTACCATTATGCCACACAGTGGCCCTCACTGCCAGGATCCCTAACTTCTCTGTCCGGACTTGCGGCTTCCCCTTTAGCGGGCCCCGTGATGCTGGAGCTGCCTGGGAAGGGCTCATGCCCTGCTGCAGAGGAAATCTCCGAAGAGGGCAGAGGAAGGGGAAGTGAAAGAGATAGAGTCAATCTAAGAGTAAGAGAGTGCCATGGAGAAGTGGGAAGAAGCTGCGGCTTTTTCAACGTGGGAAAATGACAAATTACTAGGGAGTTTTGTGGTGGGGGAGGGGAAATGACAGAGACCAAATGCAGGGAGGAATTAGAGATGCAGGACCCATTGGAATGATCTTAACAAACACACTGAAAAAACCAAGTGGGTTAGGGATATAGCTTGGCTAGCATATGAAAGTCTCTGGGTTCAACTCCAGCAAGGAAAAATGAAAGCATAAAAAAAGAAGAGAGTCAAGGTATACTTTCCTGCTTAAAAGTATTTGAGATGTCTCAGATTATAAAACATTAATCAAGGAAAGAGTTAAACTAGCAATTGTGGGTTTAAGGAAATGTAGAAGGGGGTAATATATAACTAAAAACCTGTATTTGGGAAGTGTTAAATTTAGCTTAGAGTTTCCTGGTAGCTAAGGCAAAAAGGCAAACATGATAGGTTATATGATTTTCACTGTCTCATAAAAGGAAGTGAATCTGCAAGTCCAAAAACATAACTTTTCTCCTGTTATTAAAAAAAACAAAAAACAATTCTGTGACACATTAGCCAGTAGAAAGATTTTCCATTATAATTCTACGGAGTGTGAGAAACCTTATTTCTAAGGCCATTATCACATGAACTGTGGCGGAAAGTAAAGTGTCGCCCTATCAAGTGCCCCTCTCAGGGCCCAAAAGCTTCCCAAGGGATACCAGGTGAAAGGCCTGTCCCAGGCATTGCTTCTCTACACCCTTGTTATGCAGCGTGAGGCCCGTTTGCCTTGAGATCATCTCCACAGCCCGATCTCCCTCGCTACCTCCTCGTGGACGGCTTCCAGCTGGGTTCACGCAGTGCGAGGTGCTGGAGCGAGAGGGGCCAGCGTGTCAAAGGGGCACAGGGCCTTTCTCTTTGTGCTATCTGCCTTGGCGGTGCCTCAGGCAGCATCTTATTTCTTGCATGGCTCTGGCTCTTTGGGTTAGACTTTTGTGGGTTTCTGGCTCACTCTGGTAGCCCTGACTTTTTTCTCTGTCTTTCCAGTCGAGGGTGCTGGTGGCTTCTACATTGCCCATTGTTAGGCTGACTCAGCACACCTGTTTGTCCCTCAGCACTCCGATCTCCTGAAAATCCAGTTCCTGCGGTCCAGTCTCTGTGTCTTCAATACCCAGTGGTTTCAGTCTCCTGGGTAGACTCTCCCCAGTACTCTCCCTGACTGGTCAGCCTTGACCCACACCACCCCAAGAATGGCACCCTCCCGTCCCAATCAGAGCAGCCCTTTTGATCTCAAAGGCAGGGCCCTCTGCAGGGCACACTTCTGCAGGTATTCCCTGACAGAACCTGGATTAAAGATGGAGTAGGGAGAGGCTGGTCATTTATCACAACTCCAGCAGACCCACTGAATCAAGGACATTGTCTAGTTAGAAGAGTAGCTGTGTTTACTCAGTGGCTACATTTTTGGTACTGACCATGGTCTCACATCATGGGGGACCAAGAAAAGAAGTGACTGTGACCTAGGCCGTCAGGAACACGGTATGGTTCTATTGACTACCCTGGGGGTTCTAACATCGATCCACCATGTCTCCTGAGTGCTGCTCCCATTTAAATTCCTGAATAAACAACGGGTTATTTTGTTCCCTGAAGTTTCTGTTTGCAAATGCAGTCATTCCTCTCAAAGCGGTTCTTCTGCTGAGCCTGGAGGGCGCGGGAAACATGCCCTGTGCTGGTGAAGGCGCTCCACATGCAGGCAAGAGGAAGGCGAGTGTGAGTCACCAGGATGTGTGAATGTTCTCAGGGATGGTGAAGGCCTATTGGAATCTACTGCTACTTCTTGGTAAGGTTGCAAAGGGGCAGAAAAGGGGCAGATCCAGGCTTCACAGGACAGGACACAGAGCTGGCTTCCCGGGCAATGACTGGAGTGGTCACACAGGTGGTGCACTGAGGAGGGCCCTCCCCTGGGCTTGGTGTTTCATTGTTGCCATCTTGAAATTCTTAATTGTTTTTTCACAAAAGGCCCCAACTTTTCTTTTGTGCTCGGCTGCTCAAAGTGTGCAGTGGATCCTGGATGCAAGGTGTATCATTTGGGAAGCCTATGTTATAAAAACACACAAAATGATAGGAGCAAAGTTAGGTACCGAGCTTTAGAAGTGGTACCTAGACAAATAACGTGCCCAGCAGAAACCAGTTTCATGCAAAATCTGCTCTGGATGCTGGTGGGGCCTTACTGACCTCCACAGTGGTCTTCAAACTGGCCTGGGGGGTCCTAGGGGTGGAGTGGATGGGAGTTTGTCTGGGGGACCCATCTCTGCTCCCCCTCATCTCTGATCTTTGCTTAACAAGCATAGCTCCACTTTGTCCTGAGTTAGGAATTGAGCTTAAAGCTTCTTTTGAAAAGGGTCCCATGACTCACAGTTTGAAAACCACTAGTAAGACAAACCATACCACACCAGGCTTTCTGTTGTAGGGAACCGTCTTATTTCAGAGGGCCCCAGGTGACCTGCTGACCTAGGGTGTCTCCAAAGCCAGGTAATAATAGGCCGTGCTCTAATCTAAGGAGACTCCACTGTATTTGCAGAGAGCTTTGAAATGTTCTGGGAAAAAAGCTGATCAGATGTGCAAGGTATTATATTCACAGAGAGAAAAACCCTCCCAACTCTTTATAAAATGGATTAAGCCAGTTTCTAAGGGCTGCAGGTTTGTGTGATCTTAATCCCACTCCTTACCCCTGATTCACCACCTTCCTCTTTGTTTCCAGGACGTGCACCTTCCCGGCAGTACTCCCCCTTCCTGACTCTCCCTTGGGAAGGACTAAGGGACGCTTCACCCTCCCACCTACCTCACCAGGGCTTCCATTTTTCTATGGACACATTTCACATTCATAGGCTCTGATCCGATGGAGGGAAATTGGAACAAAATATGGTAATTATGCCATTGTGCATTCAGAGACTCAGACTGGAGCGGCAGATGGGAAAAGTTGTGGATCACAACCCCATGCAATATTTGACAGAGTATCAGTCAAATATAGTTCACCTGGATCCATGTTTCTGTCAGCCCCTCTTAGCTAAAGTTAATTTAAAGTGACAGGAGCAACCTCAGTTCTTTGCAAAAGGGTAATGTCTACCTTAGTGCTGTCCCTCCAATGGTCACCCAGATAGAGACCTCCACAGTCAGACTGGATTTCTAAGGAACGGAGAGACCTCAGGTGGGCAAGATGTTCTGGAGGGTCTTTGGGCTCACCGTCCTGCGGAGGGAAAGGGTGTCCGTGGGCACCCGCTCCCAAGAGAACCAGCTCTCCAGCATGGTCTCTGCACTGGTACCCCACTTTAGGGTGTAGGCACAGAGGGCTTCACCCAGATCTTTTTTTTTCTTTCACATGAGAAGACATCATAGAAGCTTCCCCAGCAGATAGAGGGCCCCGAGCCAGCCCTGCCACCTCTTTTCAGCCACTCATGTGCAACTTTAGACAGGTTGTTTCCTATTTGATCTCTCTTGGTTCTTTCTGTCCTGCTACACCATGTACAGACTCACAGGAAACCACATCCTTTGGGACCGGTCCATTCCACTGGCACGCGTGGCTTCTGAGGTTGCTCCACGGGGATGTTATCGACCCAAGAGAGGATTATGGCGCAGGAGTTCAACCCCATTCCTCATCACATCAACTTGTCTGCCCTCGGGAACTGCATGTGGAAAGCTGGCTTTGCACATCTACTTTTAAGTGGAGTAGACCCACCCAAAAACCTGACCCATCAGCCTTTAAAGATAAGCCCTACCTTTTCAGGGGCTAATAAACCTTTTATCCACTGAAACTGATTTCATTGGTCACCTTCTTCCAGAAGCCTTCATAAACACCCCTGAAACTGTCATTCTCTTACTCTCAGGACAGTCTCTGGGCTCTCTATATACTTCTGTTTTTGCACCTACCACATGGGCATTGTAACCATTTTTTTTTTCTTTTCAAAGTTCCTTTTCTAGCTGTGATTACCAAGCTTTAACAAAATTGAATTGAATATTTGAATTGCTTATTGAATAAATAACTCACATGACCTTATCTATAGACTATAGATGATTTCCTATAATTGTCATGATCCTTTCCTCCAGTGTATAGTACTAAGGATGGACACATCTCTTGCTTCTCCTTTATTTCTTATGAGATTCCTTGTACACTGGAAGTCTCCTTTGAGACTCCTCTCTCCAGGATCTGGCCAGGACCCTTTGTACAAACACTTTCTCCCTTCACACAGACTTCTGGAGCATGTGTCTATTCCTGACTTTCCTTCCCACAGATTAACTGGCATTCTTGAGACACAACAAAGAGATGCCTGAAAGATGGCCTTCAAAAGGAAAATGGCTCAAGTCTCCGCCTTTTTCTCCCCAGGAAGTTCCTGAATTCTTGTGCAGATTTACCTGCTTCAACCTCAGCAATAGCTGTGTGCCAAGAGAAATGGAGAGAGGAAACCTTTGAGGGGCCATACAATGACCGGTTTCCTCACAGGACAGTGAGTGCCTGCTTGACTTGTGTATGTCCCTTGAGTGACGCTTTCCTGAATGGTAAGTCCTGCCCCAAGAGGGCTCACTGCATCCGTCTGCGGTCATCCAGACAGCTGAGGAAATTCTAAACTCCTCCAGATGTTCATCTAAGATGAACAAGGATGGTCTCTGACTTCACAGAGCTGCCACATCCACACAGGAGCAGTTTGACCAAGAGGGAGTTGTCCATTCTTTCTGGTTGCTGTTGCCATTGAGTTGGCAATGTTGAGGCCTTCTGCTTCTGCAAATGTATGGGACACGTTTGGCCTGAATGTTTCTGGATGAATAGTTCTGTCATCATGGCAACCATGACATCAGGGCACCTCTGGGAATTGACAGCAGAAGATGGGTTTATGTGCCCAGGGATTGACCCAGTTGTCCTTGCTCAACCCTTAAGGGTTCCAGCTCCAAGGATTCTTGATGGAAGGAGGAGACAGAAGATCAATGGCATCCTTGTCTTAAGCTCACAAATGGCTAATTAATTAATTACACTACAAAAGAACTGGTTGGGCAGGTGCTCCCAGTACTGCTGTCAGTTAAGAAACTACTGACAGCTGACAGCGGAGGGATGGCAGGGCAGGGCCAAGAGGTCAAGAAGAATCTGCAGGAAGAGAAAGACAAACCCTCTATTCTCAGGTTGGGGACATGTATGTGTAAGATTGTTTCAATAAACTATTGCACAAAAACTACCCCCCAACTGAGGTCATCTACAACAATTTGTTTTCCTTATGACTCAGCCTGCCGGCCTGGGCTCAGCTGGAGTTTCTTCTATGCTCCCTGGTGTACGTGGGGACATCAAGATGGCTCTATTTCTCAGCTGGGAGATGTGTGTTTCCAGTAGCCAGGCTTAGTGTCCAGTGCCCAGAAGATTCTAGGGAAGTGTTCAATGGCAGAATGAGTAACTGAGCATCCACAGAAGCCTGTGATCTGTAAACAACTATGGCTAGCCTGGTGGATGGCGGGTACTATGCTGGTGAGAGGATCCTCAGGAGAATTAGGAAAAAATGTTCCCTGATGACATTGCAGTGAGGTCTGGAACCTGCAGAAGCAGACTCTGGGGCTTTGCAGATGGTAGGCCCAGGGACAGGTAAAGAGATCTAGTGTCCTCATCATCTTGCACACCAGAAGGAGATATTCCTCATTCCTGACTGGAAAAAAGGAACTTGGTTCCCATTCTTGCTTGCTTTGCTTTTTGGAATTTTGAGAGGGTGGAAGAGATGACAAAGAAGAGAATTGGGAAAGTTAGGTGCTAAAGAGGCACTTTGGAGTATGAAGCCAAATCCTAGGAAATCCAGTGTGCTTCCAGCACCTGAGGCTGCGTGTGAGAAGGGCACAAGGTTGTCAGGATGATGTCAGCTTTCTGCAGCATCAGGAGGAATGGAGGCTGCTCCAGTTACTGAGAGGGATTCCACGCAAAGGTGAAAAATCTGCCAAGGGAGGACAGGCCTCCTCGGCTGCAGGACACTGTAAAGCAGGAGGAGCAGAGGCCATTTGAAGCAAGTAAATTGCTGTCAGCCATTCATCTTAATTCTGTGGCTCCTGGTGGCAGCAGGATGCTCCCCTGTAACGGTAGTCGTAATAGTTACCTACCATTTTGGTAACAGAGCACCACAGACCTAGTGGCTTACTATGGACTTACTACCTCCCAGTTCTGAAGATCACAAGTCTAGATCATAGATCCACAGAACACATTCATTCTGGAGGTTTCAGGGAAGCGTCTGCTTCCCTACCTTTCTCGGTTTCAGATGCTGCCTGCTTCCCTGACTTGCAGCCCCGCCTTGTGTCACCCTAACCTCTCGCTTCTATAATCACATCTCCTAACACTGACTCTGACCCCCACCTCCCTTTTTGAAGGACCCTTGCGATTACACTGGGCTCACCCTGATAATCCAGGATAACCTCCCCGCTTCAAGATCTTTTACTTAATCACACGTGCAGACTCCCTTTTGCTGTAAAGTAGCATATTCACTGATTTCAGGGATTTGGATGTGGAGCAGGGCACCCCAGAGAAATCACTGTCACCCCAAGACCTTGGACATTGCTTCTTTCTGGAGCTCTCTGCCTGTCAGATGAAAGAACAGGACAATACTGCAAAGTTTTGTTATTTTTGAGAAGCACAGAACTCTAACCGTCTTGAACATTCATATTATGAAAAACTAAAGGTATGTTTCTGGTTTTCAAATATAAAATTATAAGGCCTAGGCTTTTGCACTGTAACTCTCAGAGAGACTGATCAGATATGTCAGTTGATGAAACCCAGTTGATGAACTACTATCTAAGTTCTCCTTCTTATTCTTTCCTAGATGGCTCTGTTCAATATGGGGGCCATTAGCTTAAGTAGATTCAACATTTGTTCATTTGCAGTCACTCTAGCCATACTGCAAATATTCAATCATCACACAGGGCACATTACTTCTATTAGCATTGTGGGAAGTTGTGTTGGACGGTGCTGGTCTGGTACCAATAGTGCGCATTCGTGCCCACCTCCTGGCTGCCCACTTTGAGTGCACATCTGTTACTTCCCCACCTCTCAATCACAAGGGCCATGCTGGGGAAGTTGTGTGCAGATCCTACAGAACGCCAAAGTTCTGGTAACAGGATTCAAGCCTCAATGCCTAGGGGAAGACCCTGAAGGACAGCAAGATGGGGGATGACCCAACAAGATTTTGGAGTCAAGTCTCCTGCCAGTCAGGGAAATTTCCATCAGGCCAGGCTCTGTCTGGAACACTCTCCTCTTCTCCAGAAAGGACACCAGGATCCACTTCTGTCCTCTGGGAATGGCCCCACCCTGCAAACCTGGGCCATTCCTGTGGGACCTTGCCTGGACCCTCCTCCAACTCAGCCCTCAGCAGCCTGAGACAAAGCTCCGCGGTCCACTGTGTCTCCCAGGGAGGGGGCACTGAAGCACGCGTTGATTCTCGAAGCGCATCTCCAGAGCCAGGCATTAGTGAAGTCCACGCGGGCTCTCCTTGATGGGGAACTCTAGAATAAGAGAACAGGTGAGAAAGGTGGACGTACTGGTCACAAACTCTGCCCTTTCTCGTTGCCTGTGTCTATCTGGACCAGCCAGTGGGAGAAGGGTGCAGACTCAGGCTTCTGCTGATTGGCAGGTGACTGCGCAGCTCCATCAGGGCCTGGCTGGGTCCTCAGCAGAGTCGGGAGGGAAAAGTGGCCAAGCTTCAGGCGGTCTTGACCTCACCAGTGCAGGCTTCCACGGGGCAAAGGCTCTGGGGTGTGGGCAAGGTCCCATTCCCTTCCTCCTGCAGCCAGCAGCGAGGCCCCAGAGGACCCCACAGAGCAGCAACAGAAGGGTGAACTCTGGCCTCCATGCTTTTAAACACCCTTCAGGGCTCTTGTGAATCTGTTCCTTTCCCTTCGAGTAGGGAATAATGAAAGCAAACTCGTCACTTTCCTGAATGGACATATTTTATGCTGACTCACAGTTTCTAGAGCTAGTATTAATAGGAACCAAGTGACACTTAGGAAGAGGAAGAGAAAGGCTTGGATTTCCTCAGATGAAACTCCAAAGTACATTTTGAGCAGAAAAACCTATTTGAATGGTTCCTCCTGCTGAGAAAAAAAAAGCAGCAATAAAAACCAAAGTCATTGCAATGTCATTAAAAGCAGCTCAAAGCAGCATGTTCCCATTTCTGAAAATGTGCTGCACAGTCATGGCAAGGGGAAAGCGTGATCACTGCTTCACCCTGAGGCATCGCACTCTGAACTTTCTGTGGGTCAGTGTGTTTTTCAGTTATAAAGTAAAAGACATAAGAGTTTTGGAAAACAGGAGATTTACTGCTTGACTTCACTATTGCTTCTCCTTTGTATGGCCTCATAGCATCTCATAGTACCAAGTTTGAGTTCGATGTTCAAACCCAGTTTGGAAATAAAGATGGAGACTTTGCAACTCATCACCTTGCAAAACGAAGGATAGATGGAGAAAGGAGGAAAGGAAGTAGGGAGAGAGAGGAAGAGCTTGTCTTTGCAGAGGTGGGCAGACCAGCAGCACCAGGAATGTTACATCTGTAATGTTCTATCTCCCCTCTTTCTCTCTTCCTGTCTCCTTTCCTTCTTCTCCTTCTTCTCTCTCCTTTTCTTCTATTTATTTATTGTGGTGCTGGGGACTCAACTCAACAACTCACTGTGTCACATTCCCAGCTCAAGGACATTTTCTTTATCCAGACATTCTCAGGATTTTATTTATTTATACATGCTCCTTGACCTATAATGGTGTTGCAGCAGATAAGCCTGTTTGTAAGTTGAAACTATAAATTGAAAATCATTTAGCCCACCTAATCTACCAAACACTGTCCGGCACTGTATTACACTGTGTATTTTTAATTTTTTTTTCCTTTGAAACAAGGTTTTGCTATGTTGCCCAGGCTGGCCTTGAACTCCTGGGCTCAGGGTTTCCCTCTGCCTTGGCTGAGTAGCTGGGACTACATAAATGTGTCACCGTGCCCAGCTTCTGTACTGCACATTTCTATCTCAGGAAAAGATCAACACTGAAAATTCAAACCATGGTTTCTATTGAATGGAAATCATCCTGTTCCATCATCAGTTGAAAAGCTGTAAACTGAACCACCTCTAAGTCAGGATTGTCTCTAGTCATGTTCCCAGAAGCAAAATCTATCCCTCCTTTTCCCCACGTGCTTTTGTAAGCAAGAGCACAATCTCTAAAACAGGTAAGTGCTGCTGCTCCAAAGCCCATGCCTTGGCATTCTGCGCACTTTCCTCCTCTTCCCGCCCTGGGGCTCCTCAGTATGCAGCTTTCAAACCACAGATCTAACCCAACTCCTCAATATGCCAGTGAGGAAATTGAGGTCTTGAAAGGGGAAGCAATCACTGGAGAAGGTGTGGAAGGCTTCTCCAAGATCACGGGCCCTGGTCTGGCAGAGATGGGCCTGAAGCTTAGTGTGAAGTGAGGTGGGAGGCAGGGGACCCTGGGGTGCTTATGAGACAGCTGGCCAGGAGATGACCTTGAGGAATGTGGCTGAGTGGCTTGTAAACAGCATGGTTTCAGGGGGATGGGGACCCCACAGTTTCCCCTATGTCCCTTTCCTGTTCCTCACCAGTTGCTGCAATTCTGGGGATGCTCTTGAGATCAAGGCTTATGGGGCTAACACCACAAATGGTGGTTACAACTTACACATTTGCCTCAGGGGCAAAGGGACCAAATGCCAGTAGCACCCACTTTAGAAAGCCTTCCAATTCAGCCATCATCTTGCACTGGTAGCAAAACTATGGCAGAACCTGGCAGGGCGGGGAGGTCACCATAGGGGAGTGACCGGACGTGAGTTCTGTAGCCTCCCCAGGGTTGAGGAGGCAGGGTAGGAGGTCTCCTGATAGCCTAAGAATATGAAAACCAACCTTGTCCTAATCCTAACCCTACCAAGGAAACCTTATCACTCTCCATCTGGCAATAAGTCATTCATCTTAAATCCTGGTTTCTGTATCTGATTGTTGGAAAACATGTTGTGGAATTAAAATCAACTGCGTTGCTTTCTTTCTGCAATCACGCCCTTGTTTCCAAGGCTCTTGAGTTGCAGCCTGCATCAGATCAGATTCCTGGTTGCAAGCCAGCATTTAAAAGAGAAAGTATTTGTTGGAAGACTATTGGGGAGTGACAGCACTGCCAGGAAGGTAGAACTACCCATGGAAACTGTCCTCTGGACAGTGGATACCACCAAGACAGTGCCGCTCACACTGCCCTGCTGTTGCACGCTGCCTCCGAAAGCGGCTGGGGCCGCCCTGGGCAGTGCCAGAGTGAATTCATCACCACCTTCCTGTGTCATGAGATCCATTTTCTGCTTGGGGCTTCTGGAGAGGCCAAGCGCCCATATTCCTTGATCCTCGGCAGCTAAGGGATCTCTAGAGCTGAGGTCGGACAGCCTCATGGCAAAGCCCATCGCAGACACCATCTCGGAGGGGTAGATTCAGACCTCTCTTCTCTGTCAGGTGTCTCTTGCTTTTCTCCAAATGCCTGAGAGTCACCTTCAGGGAGTTTCTCTGGACTTGAGTCTTTCTCTCCACTGAGGAGGCAGACTGTCTTTGCATTGCCTTTTCTGTTTAGTATGAATGAACAGCAGTCCCGTTCTCTTCCAGCATAGCCCTTTTATGGGGATGGTATGCTAACATTTTTGTGAACTGCACCTTCTGGTAGAATGTTACCCACTCTTTGAGCCCTTGAGGAAGTGACCCTCGCTTCTACATAAGTGGGAGCCTGGTAAGGGTCAAGGTCACGGGCATGGGTCCTGGGAGTCCCACAGTTTGTCTTCCTTCTTTCCAGGGAAAGTGGGGGTGAAGAGAGACCCCGGAGGAAGCACGGTTCTCCTCCTGAACTATTTTTTGAGCATTTGACAACTCAGTCTGGCACAGGCTGAGACAGTCACACATTCCTGCTGCTACCACCACTGGCTGCAGTTTACGTCACATTTCCAAGTGTGGTGCTAAGCATCTAACCCAAATTAGCTCATTTTATCTTCTCCACTTAACAAGTAACACAACTGTTGCCCAAGGGCACACAGCCAAGAGGGGTCGGGATTTGAATTCCAGGCAAACCCCACTCTCGTCCCGTTCTATGAAAATATATAGTCCTCCATGCCTTCTGTAAGGAAATACAAAGTTATCTGTGGCTGCCTTTCCCCAGGGGTCCAGATACTCTGGGAACCAGCCGATTGCAAGGGCATCTGTGCCTGGCTGACCACTCAGGCGATGGGCACCTGGGCAAGCAAATAGGGGCACAACTGCCCAGGGTCCACTGGGTGGGAAGGGAGGGAGGGACGCAGCTCACCAAGTATGGGTTAGGGGCT
>RJWT010028758.1:0-15134 GCA_004365215.1 Cuniculus paca | reverse complement strand
TTAGCCGAGTTCGCGCTGGCACATCAACCCCGCTAAAAATGTGTATCTTCTCGACCCCCTGCCACTATCCCCACATTATTCCATGAAACCGCGAGAGAGGGCCAGGCAAGAGAGGGCTGGGCGAGAAGAGAGGAAAGCAAAGCGAAGCGACCGGACAAAGAGGTGCAGCCCTGGCCGGAGCTCGGCGGCGGGGCCCGAGCAGGGGCTCTGGCGGGGGGAGCGCGCAGCCGCCGCGGCCGAGGCCCCGAGGCCCCGCGCGCGCCCACGCTCCGAGCGGCTCCCTTCCCTCTCCCCTGGGCCGGGCCTGGCCCCGCGCTTTCGGGAGCGCTCCGGCTCTGCCCCGTCCCCTCCCGGCCCGGGAGCTGCGCCCGGCTCCGCGCGGATCTCCCCCTGCCGCCGCCCCCGCCGCTGTCCCCTCTCTGCCCGCGCCAGGCGCGCCCGTCCCGCCCCGCGGGGCCACTTCTCCCTTTCTGTCCCCGGAGTGACGAGCCGGGTGTGGCGGCCGCGCAGCGCGGGGACCCGGGCCGCCCGCGGCCGCCGCACCTGAGCCCCCGCTCGGGCCACGCCGCGGCCCGGGAAGTCCCCAAGGGGGCACTCGAGTCTCCGAGGAAGACGCCGAGTCCCGCCCGCCGCGGGCCCGCGAGGGCGGCGCACTCCTCCGCCCCGCGCCGGCTCGTCCGAACTTTTCGGCAACTCGCCGGGGGGGGCCCCGACGCCGGCCTCCGGCCCCGGCGCACCGGCTCCGCACTTGGGCTCCGGGGTCCACCTTGCGCCGCCCCGAGCGCGAGCGCGAGCGCGGGGAGGAGCGGCTGCCGGGAAAGCCCAGGACCTCCCGGCGAGGGCGTGACCGGGGGTCCGGCGCGGGGCAGCGGAGCCCGCGGCGCGCTGAGGCCAGCATGTAAGTCCCCTCCGCCCCGCCCCAGGACGGCGCGCGGACTCCAGCCGCTTTGGCAGAATAAACCGGTTTGTCTTCACTCGCCCCTCAGGCTCCGGGAGTACTGCCAGTCGGAGCTGTGACAGGCGTGCGCGGCTTTCTCTCCTTTCCCCCGGCGAGAGGTGAAGCTCACTTTGGGGCGGTGTAGAGCGTTATAAAAAAAAAAAAAAGGGCAGGGCTTCGAGAATGGGGAAAACGTGTTTTCGATTGCGATGAAATAAGGAGTAACAGGAATCCCTGCTCCGTCCAGGACCCTGGCCTGGCCGAACGAGCGCTCTCCAGATCAACACCTTGAAAGGTACTGGTATGTCACGAAAATGTTGACTTTGCACATTGTCACCGTCGTCTCTAGAGTTATTCTTGGATCATGGGGTTATTTGAATGGTGCTTTTTTTTTTTTTTTAAATAACCCACCGTCTTTATTTTTAAGAGCGCAGAAAATGTTCTCAGTGTCCTGGTAGACGAAAAAGTAATTAAGAAATATGCCATCCCATCCGGCGTGAGATGGGGTCGGCCTGTGGAAGTAAAAGGGGGGAGCGGGAAGGGCGGGCTGCAAAGGTTAGAGAAACCAAAAATGTGTTGCTTCTGCGACACTGTCATCCAAGGGGTGACATGCCTCACAGTGACCCCGCCAAAGGTGACTGAGCACCGCCTGGGCTTCCAGAATGGAAAAAGGAAGATTGTTCTCAGAAGAGCCAAGGGTATTTTTGTGGCCAACTAAGTAGTCGCTTTTTCTTGTAATGTATAATTTTCCCTCTGCAGTTTTATTTATCCTTGGGCAGACACACTGACAGATATTTCACCCACTTCCACTACTTAAGGTACAAGCATTTAGAAATTGATACGGACTCCCCTCCCCCAAGTGCTTCTTTCTATTTGAATTTCCTCTTTTAGTTTAACAACTTGGGAAAAGACCTGCCCCATGAGGCCTTTTTTTACCTTTCCTTTCACTGTCCAACGCCCCCTCCCCATACACACATTAACCCAAGAGGAAGAGGTGCCCACAAGCCCAGCGTTCCGCAGCTCTCTTCGTGTGCAGTGTAAGAAGAAGTGAACCACTTATTTTTGTTAAAGTTATTCTACACCTGTGAGTTTTAAAGTTTCATTTGTGCCAGTGGAGAGATTTATTTTGGGCTGCAGCCAATAGTCTATTAGAAGACTTGTTCTCATATACAGGCAACATATTTGAATGAATGAATTTGTTTTCAACTTCAGTTTTTCCTAAAAATAAAGGAGGAATTTTAACTGCATACCTCTGGCCAAGTTCTTCTGCGCTTTCCTAGGTATTGACCTCTCGTGGGAAAAAAGCTTATTGCACATTAAAAGAATGTGAATATCATTTAAAAAATGAAAGATGTGAGATTGATTAGTGGGTAATATAAAACAAGTTCTGACAATGAAACTTTTATAAGCCATTTGAATTCTGTATGGCTGGAAAATTATGTTTTATAGAGTGAAATTGTGAATATTTAGCTGCACAGGATTTAGTATCTTGATTTGTGTTTCTTTAATGGACTATTTTGACTGAAAGTTTTTCCATGCCTTTCCAGATTGTAACTGTTTTTTTTTTCATTTTGTTCTTTGTATTCATATAGAATAGTTTAAGATGTTTTGACTCTTTTTAGATATTGGCATGTTAAAATATATGGAAATAATGCCAATTTTTCCCAAGGTAACTATTCCTGCTATCTTGTCGAAAATTGCTAATACGGGAAACTAAACTATGTTATCTTTTCAATTTTAATACATTTAAATACACAAACTATTTTGCCTATTCCTTATGGGAAAACAATATTCATATATTGTTGTGCTCAGTTCCTGAAATTCTAGACTTTATAAATATATTTAGGAGTTATAGTGACTGCATGTTTCTCATGCCTTAAGAAATTTAATAGAGTTTCTAAGACTTGCATTAACTGGTCTCAAGCTGTATGAAGTCACTGTTCCCTTATATAAATTACATGACATTGTGCTTTTCTGATGTGAATGGTGAATGAGGCTATTGTCTGTTGGCTTATGGGAAATATTAGAAGGCTGTAGTTTTACTGCTTAGCCTCTCTCTGATTTCTGGAAATAATGATTTGAGAGAGATCCCACTTATATATTAAAAAATAAACTGAGAACCACTTCTTTAAACATGACCATTTTTATAACTGCCTGTATGTCTTACAGAGTTTACATTTCTGAAAAGTTGATTAAAAGTTTCTAGAGACTATTTAGAATTTAGACTAAATAGAAAAAGACTTCAACGTGTGTGGTATACATGGGCAAAAACTCTATCTTTCCACTTTCATTTCTATTTTGGTGACATCATTACATTGTCTACATATTAGAACATTCAGATGTATACCGATTGACCCGGATGATAACATTTAAGTCATCTATCTTTCGCAACTGAATGCCAGTAGAAGCTCAGTATGGCAACCTAAGAATCATCTTACTTTCCTTTGTAAGCATTACTCACAATTGAATTATTTCGAATACCCAAAAAACTTCAAGGTTAATCTATTAAAACAGAGCAAATATGACAAAGGCATAAGATATTTAGTTTACATTTGGTTAAAAAAATCAGAAATCAGTAAGAAAAACGTTTTGTTATAGTAGAAAAAGAATGCAAATGACTTGAACATGCCAATCCAAATAAAGGAAATCCAAATAAGATAAAGCTACTTTTATCAAACTGACAGTGATTAAAGCAATAATACTCAACAGTGATGACAATATCACTAAGTAAACACTGATACATTTCGGTATAAATTGTGTGTTTAATGTATTTAGAAATAATTTTAAACCTTCAAAAAATTGAGAGAGTAAAAAAGTACAAAGAACACATTTATCCTTCACCCAGAATCACCTATTATAAATACTGACCCGTTTTTTTCAAATCATTCCCCTTTCTTTACACCCACCATCTGCCCACCCACAGAAGTATTTTTCTGAATCATCTGAGAGTAAGTTGTATATATCAGAGCTTCAGTGTTTACATTTTTAATTGAAAATTTTAAGATATTTGTATTTCCAAATATAGTTGTTAAAATACATAAAGATGCTATATACCCCTTACCCAATTCCCCCACTGGGAACATTTTGTAAAACTGCAGTATGAAATAAAAACCAGAATATTGATACCATCTACTTTTGGTTTTTTCCAGCTTCCGCAGTTTTACTGTGGTATGAACCAATTGTACATGTTTCTAATCAATAAGTTTAATGACTTGTGAAATCTTAATTTTAAGAATAAAGCAGCCTTTTAAAGTGGTGGCAAATCAACTTAATAAAAGGGCTTAAATTCAGTGATGGAATTGCATTTTCCTTTTTTCTTCTTTCTTTTTAAAATCCATTGCTTAGTATCAGGAACATGATTATTAACCAGAAGAAGAAATTATAATATAAGTAGACTTGAATAAACCAAATTACTGTTCTTTTTACTCTAAAAGAATTAAGATATTTTCTTTGCCACTCCCCAACTTCATTTATGAAAAGATTGGTCAAAGAACATACTTGGAATATGGGCAAGGAAGTAAATTCTGACTATTTTTGATATTAATGAGTTAGTACCATATCATTTTCTCGACTAATTTCAAAATATCTTTGTTAATTTCTCTTTAAATTGTGACTTTGAGGAAACCCTTGGGAGTAGAGAGAAGAAAGAAAGTAGGATTTTTTTTAGGTTGTTTCAGTGATGCATTTGGATAAAATCATGCCTGCCAGGGACAATATCCACGTTAAAGCAATCTAGAAGGGTTACATTCTAAAGCTTTCTTTATCAGGATTCATGCAGTAGTAGTGGCTTGGTTCTCCAAAAAGACTGTTTGGTTGAAAGTGGGGTGAAACAATGTGATCTTGGGCAAATTGTTGAATGTTTTAGTTTTCTCACCTGTGAGGTAATGGGTTTTATTGCATAATTTTTAGAGCCATTTCAGATCATGCAAATCTGTGACTTATTTTTACTTGAAAAATGTTCCAGCTCTCTTCAATAGAACTTTGAAACCACAATGAAAATGACACATCACTGTAGTGCTTTTATAGTCCCTCCTTAGAACCTTAGTAACCCTGTTTGGGATTTTCCACTCTTGTAGGAAGGTTGTTTAAATCTCAGGGATGTGTCTTTACTAAGTGATCCCCTGAGAAGATACACAGTGCTTTTCTCCCTCTGTTCTATTTTTAATTTATTTGTTTCTGTTCTTCAGTAAACAGTAAAGTGGATGAAAGTTGGCATGTCACATGGTTTACGTTTGGTTACAAGTGCTTACACTGCCCTGGGCTCCTTTTCTGTCTGAAATGATGGAGTCTAGAGCCTGGACTGCATCAAGCCATCGTCATCATTTGCAGCTATTGCCTGATAAGACTGCAGGCAGCTTAGTAAAACAACTTTAGGATTGGATATGGGTTCCCAAAATGTCATAAACTTTTATAGCAGAGAAGTTGCGTGAGTATGGTGAAAGAAACAGTATTGAGAGCAGCCACGCAAAGAAGTGTGATTCCCTTTATGCGTCTGACCTTAAGAGCACATATTCATAAAGGAAAATCGACATGTGCCATAAAAAGAAAGAAGCTGGGAGTTCATTTGGGCTGATGTTTCCTCCAGTTAACATCTGTAAGGCTGGAGGCCAGGTTTTATTAGTCTCCCCTTTTATTTTACTGGGCCTCAGTTTCTTCTGCTGCTAAAATGAAGTTAAGCTTTGTTTTGTCCCTCTGTCTCTAAACTTCTGTTAATATATAATTGTTCTTTTGTTTTAGTAGCATACTCATTCATCTCCAGCATGAACGGAGAACACATCATTCATCCAGCATCAATAGGAAATAGACCATTCTAGTAAATAAGTGAACTTTCTAGGTGAGAATTTGTAACCTACCGCTGCAAAAGCCTCTGTTAAATGCCATGAATGGTCACCTCTAGATGTGTTTGTTGGATGATAACTTATCTACAAAAAAGAAAAAGACTTAGATTTTAAGTACCTGTACCCTAAACCACACAGTTAACAGAGGAACCAGTGTGTAAGTCTCTGCCCTTCTAGAATCCACATCCATTATTTTTATTATTTACTTCCTAAAACATGCTTCCCATAATCAGTAAGTGCTTTTAACTTGAATTATTCTGGATGAATGTATCAAAAGGAAAGTACCTACCATATAAAAAAGATACTCTCTAACCTGGTCCTAGTTTAGAATTTCCAACAGGAGAGCTGCCTGTTGCTGGAACTTCTAGCACGGTGAATAAAAAGTATAACATGAGTTTCAGACACTACTTAGAATCTCTGTATTCATAACTGACATGAGTAGCTTATTTCATTTTTGTTCCCAGGTAATCTCAGAAGTGGCCATAAAGTCAATTGGTTGGTGTTGGCTTATGAGATTAAGCCTATTGTTCATTCTTGTTTCAGTCTTTTCCCCGTGGAAGAGTAACCACACTTACATTAGAATGTCTGGGATGATAGTAACAATAACAGCTGGTATTTATTGAACACTTGCTGAGTGTCAGGTACTGTCCTTAAAAAGACATTATCTTATTTGATCGTCTTAGTAACTCTGGAGACTAGGAACATTGCAGTTCCTTATTTTACAGCTGAGCAATAGGAAACACAATGATAAAGTTAATTTCCTGGGTTGCTTAGTTCCTGAGTAGCAAACCCAGGTCTGTCTGACCAATGCTTCTCCTCTTTACTGTGAGGTAGTGTGTCACAGTAAAAGAAAGGTTCAAAATGCAGTCATGAGGCAAGTGCAGGAATCACTGATGTCTACCTTGTTCCTTTTAGTATTTCTTTTCCAGCTTTTCTTGTTTTGTATTTATCACTCCACATTTACCCAAGTCCATAAACTTTGGATTTTATGGAAGACATTACTGTGATTAGTTGCCCTTCACTGTAGTGATGAAATGCTTCTGAATTACCATGGCAGGCAAGGTAACTTTATGAGATCTGGAGATTCCTCACTGCTGCTTCTCTGTGTCTCTGGTGCTTGCTCACCCATTTTCGGTCCCTTTAGGCTACTGGCTTTTATACTTGCTGTTTCCTTCCTTTTCTACTTGCTGTTTGCTACTTTCGAGGATGCTAGGTCAGTTGAATGTATCATGCTGTTTGGAGCCAAGAAAATATTAAAATATAATGTAATTTAAACATTAAATATAATTTTCAGTTTAAAGATGAGATCATTGTGCACGAGAATTATTTCAAAGTTTTTAAAGTACCCCCCAGCAGTGTCCTTTACTGGTTTCCATTCTTGTTCAGTGGCCATTTAAAGACATCAACAAAGATTTCAGCATTTTTGGCATGTTAATGCTTCAAGACATCATCTTAATGAAAGAACAGAGCTTCAAAACATATATATATATATATATATATATATATATATATATATATATTTTCAATATTCCCAAATGCTGTAAAATGATAACATTTCTTTACGTCTACATTTCTGAGATACTACATTGGAGATTGACATAAGCGTGCTCCTGCTTCCCAGATGGTCGTGTTTCTTGTGAGGCTGAAGCTGAAATTGCTTCATTTTTACATAAATGTTTCTTGATGAGTTGTCTGAACATTTACCCATTTTCACAGAGGACCTCCTATTAAGTATATTCTGATCAGGAAGGTGCCACCAAGTAGCAAATACAGCACATGCATTTGTTTTTCTTTTGCTAATTAGCTTGAAAGAGGTGATTAAGTCGTCCTCTTTTTATCTCCATCCTCAGCTGGAGTTGTAGCTCAGTCAGTGGTAGAGCGCTTTTCTAGCCAGCAGACCCTAAGTCCCATGTGCAGTACTACAAGAGACAGAAGGCAGAAAAAGGTCTTTGTTTTCTTGTTCCTGCTACAAACCTACACTTTTGCATTATTTGTCATCATGCTTTACTGAACACTGAGCATACTGATTTTGAGTTTCTTTGCTTTCAGGACGTTTTATTCCGGTAGAATGTGGAGCTGCCGTTGGAAATGGAAGCCAAGCACCCTTCTATTCTTATTCGTTCTGTGTATCATGTGTGTTCCTCTCTCAGGTAAGAGTCTTTTTCTTTCAAACCCTAAATTTAATAATGATTTCATTGTCTTCAATGCATGTGTGCTACTTACTTAAGTCACCTTAACTTTCTCTCTGTCTGTCTTTTTCTGTTTCTGTCCTACATTTGTCCATCTTTGGTCTCTACTCTCTTCAAATTCTGCATGAATACTGTTACTTTGATCATTATTTCACTTTCTTAGGAGTTTATTTCTTTAATCTTTGGTGTTTTTCTTCTAATTTTATTTATTTATTTAACTCATATTGAGTGATAAGATAACTACATAACTGACATCGAAAAAGTACTAGCTGTTTCCTCTACTCTTGAATAAATAAATATGAGCACTTAATTCTCTTTTCATGTTTTCATATAATTATTTATGGGAAATATAGACTGCTATTTCATCTGTCCTGATGTTATAACCTTCTTGAAAAATGAAATAGGAATTTGAATTTATGCTTTTCAGATCACAGTTTATTTAGTTTATCTGGTATGGGAAATTTAATTTTTAATTACAACATTTTTGAAATTAAAATATGTTTTCTAATTGCATTTTTTTCCTGATACTTGAAATAAGATGCCTTGACTGGAGAAAAGTAAATTTTCTCTAAACAAATAATTATGTAAATAAACTAGTAAGACTGAGGATTGGGCCTGATGTTTAAAGAGCACTGTTTCTTCATTTGGTTTTGTCAGTGAGAAAATTGCATTTCTCTTAAGTCTACTCCTTTATATTCTTTATTTTATCTTTTTGTATTTATTCAGTGTATTTTTATTTAGAATAAATCTGCAATGTTAATTAAGAAAATTATTATTCTTGAAGTCTTATGTATTTATTACTTGAGATTTAATTAAGATTTATAAATTTCATGTGGTAATATGTTTATGCTATTATAATTGAGACATTTAAAGAATCGTGGGAATAGATTATTTGCTAGAATTGCTTCCTCATAGATCAAGAAATTCAACTTGGGTTAATATAAGAGCTTTTCTGCAAGCCACCAAGCATTTTAAGAGTTTCAGCTAGTTACCTGAGAAATCTCTGACATTTGTTTAAAGATTCAGAATAAAACTGATCTTTGGGTGAATTCTCTTATGTATACTTTAGAGTATCATTATATAGTAACTGTTTTGCTCCTAAGTTATTCCTAGAAAAAGAGAGATATTTGAAAATACATCTGAAAGGGTATTTTTATGATGCATAGTGTTGAGCTTTTTGATTTTTAACTTTCAGTGGGAGAATTTGAGAATCACTGATGTAGTGTAAGAAAAGCTATGAAGTGAAAATGAATCAAAGTCTATTTACTTTTTTGTTAGGTCAGGCCTTTGTAAATGTTCAGTGTTTCTTCAAACCCCAAATTGTATTTCAGGGTGTCAGCATTTTAAATGATGTATGTACTTCCCCATTTTTTAGTCTTTTGAATAAGTGAAATGAAACCTGATTTTAAGCATAAAAGAGGAATACCCTAAGCTAAGGCAAGAGAAGCCCCCAAGATAAAGAATATAAGGAGTGAGAATAAGATGTGAGAATGAGAACCTAAATTTGTTAAGTTACTCTCTTACCCAAGATTTTATTTTTTAGAATTTCTTCCATTGGCCAAGTTTGTATGTGTATCAAATAAAGTGTTATGACAGTTTTCTGTGTTCACTGAGGAAGCCAGAATGGTTTGTATCTGAAATTCTCTACCTCCCTCAAATATTTTAGAGGTTATTATTAGCATTTTATTACAAGCTTCTTGTTTTATACAGTAACTCGGCAAGTAGGTTCCTTCAAATGAACTCACAAACCATTTAAAAATAATACTGTAGCTTTAGACATATCTAATTTTTAAAGTCTTGTCTCTTGCATGAATCGAAGTTCAGTGTTACATCACTGAAGAGCACATAGTGCGTAAATGTGATGCTCTAGCTCCATATACATACCCTGACTTTCTTTACTTCTCTGGATGGCCCCTGCATAATCAAGGATGTTAAATGGTATCTTGGTGCTCATTTCTCCCAAACCTTTATCTTCAGTTTCAGCTCCTTTCTTGACCTTAGCAAACCACCTGTCCGGTTGCTAATCTTCACTACCCATAGACAGATAGTAGGCCTCAACTTCATACGCACAAATAGTACTCTTGGTTCCTACCTCCTTATATCAAATCTACTTCTTTTTCAGTCTTCACAACCCATTGTATATTCTTCTGTTCACTCTTACCTGCACCGTTTTCTGGACACACTGCCCTTTTTATTCCTTCCACACACATTTTCCTGGTATCCTCTTTTTTCTAATCCCTAAGCATAATGTTCTCCCTAAGAACATGTCTGGTTATTTTTGACACTTTGATCTTGTTTTAATTATTCCCACCTCACAGTTCGAAGGAGCCCCATTCATTCTATCATACTATCCTTGTTCTCTTGATTGTTAATTTGACTGTGACATATAGGTTGGGAAACCTCTTTTGATAAGGTTGACACTTAGTTCAGATGACTACAAGTTAGACTCTTAATATTTTAATTCCAAAAGCATTCATAGTTAATTCATATAATAGAATTAAAATATTAAGTAAGTCTCCTACAAAGCAAAGTAACATTGTATTATATGGAACACTTACAAAGCAAATAATTTATGAGGAAGATTTATGCCTTTCAGAATTTTAAAAACAATGTAGAAAAAGATCTCATTGTCTTGTGACAAGGGATGAGTGTAACTTTTAACAAGAACTGCAAGGGCTGGGAATGTAATTCAGGTAGAGTACTTGCCTAGTATGTTGGAGGCCCTGAATTTGATTCCCAGGACCACAAAACCATAATAAAGGCCTATGACAAAATAAATTGAGTATTTAAGCAGGTCCCATAGAAGTGCAAATTAAGACCAATGTGTGATAAACTTTTATCCACTAACTTGACAACATGTAGAAAAATTGTTCACATCCCATAATCAGAGTGGTTGGGAAATGGACATGCACACCACCCTTGACTCTCTCTTTTGGGAGAATAATTAGGCAACATGTTTTAAAAGTTAAGAGTGTGAACACTGCTATTTCTCTCCCATAGGTGACTTTCTTGTAAAAATAAAGACATATGTAAAGAAATATGCGTTGATATGCTAACTGTAGCATTGTAATAGCAAATAATTAGAAAAGATTGTTTATCTCTAAAAGAATGGTTATTTCCATTATTTTACATTTATACCATGAAAGACTGTGCAGTCCTTCAAAATAATGTGGTAAAATACATATAATGGCTTAGAAAGCTGTCTGTGACGATAAGTGTTAAATTAAAAAGCAAATTGTAGAATCATGAAGACTATTCCAGAATTTTAATAGGTTGTATTTCAAAATCAGGACATATTGCATATACAGCATATGTTTGTATAAGACTCCGTAAACATAATAAAACATGGAATGATACACACCAGGCTTTTAAAATGGGTTATTTCAGGGGCACAGTGCAGAGTGAGAATGAAGAAGACTGTGGAACTTTGTACACCTCTAAACTTTTTGCCTTGATGTATTGAGTGTCTGTTACTTTTGAAAAATTTAAAAAAAATATCTGATGAATTTCTCTGGCTTTTTAAAAGAGCACATTAGAACGTGGCCAAAGAAGACTGTTGAACTCTATGAGTCTATTAATTTTCTGTGAATAACTTAGCTGTTACTCTGGGTCTTTCTTCACTTAGTGCGAATCTCTAAAACATGCTTCAAATAATGACCTCTTTTTATGTGACGCGACATGCCCTGACTCTAAAGATGAATGAGAACATCTCAAGCAGGCAAAAGTTATGGCTTCAAGGAAAACGAGAAACAAACAGCCCAGAGCCAGTGAATTCCTAAGCAACTAGGAGCCTGTTTCCACACAGACAGCCTTAGTCATGGGCTCCGAGGGAGGAGCCTCTACTCTCCTGAAAATCAGTTATATCAGCAGATTGTTTGGAGGCTCAGTGTGGTCCTGATATGTCGGAGACATCAACAACTAGAAGGGGAAATGGTTTGGAAAGTACAGCCTGCCCTCCACTGGGTGTTTTCTAGCTCAGAGGATAGCACAGTTCCAGAAAGCAGGTGACTGGACAAGAATCTTGTGGGGTTGTTTTTGTGTTCATTTTTGCCATGATCATAAACAGCAATTATAACTTGGTATCAATTAGATTGCAGTCTGCATTCAAGTACTAAATAGACACTTGTACGTATTTTTACATTGGGTCAAAAGACTTCCAGATATCCGGAAAAGTTATCCTTTTATACATCTTCAAAACTTTAAAACCATCTTACTAGTAAGGTGAATTTAAATTTACTAAATATCCAAAAGTTCACAGTTAAGGCTTTGTGCAAAGTATTTTGCAGACAATGTAAATATGTACAAATGAAATGTAAACTTTGAAAAAATAATAGTTGCAACACAGATGTGTTTACATTATGAAAAAAATTAGGTTGTACATATTAAATTTGTTTGAATTAAAAATTAAATGTGTGCTTGTATGTATGTATGAGTGTATGTATGTATTTAAATTAGGGTCAGAATGCTCCAAGAGCTGTCTGGAGCTTTTTCCATTCCAGACCTCAGGAATGGAAAAATTTGTTTATTAACAAATAAAGCCTAGACAGTTTTACGTAGATTTTTTGGAGACTTTTTCCAGGTAATTTCCTTCATGTACCACTGGATGATCTGAATTTGATAAAGTTAAATATGAAATCCTACATGAGCAGTTATAAAGTCAATGACCTAAACATGGGTAGGAGTGACTTAAACTTGACATCACAGTGACAATCACCAAGTCACTATCCAGTGTGATAGGGACACTAATGAAACTGACACCATTTAGAGAACAATAATAAAGATAATAATAATAGCAACAGCAATACCAATAATAATAATAAGCCAATTGAGAGGAATGGCACTTTTACTTTGGAGTAGGGAAGTCAGTAGGAATAAGATACTGGTCTTTAGATACATGAAGAATGGTCATTTGAAAACGCTAACAGATTTATTTTAAAGAACTAAGCCAGGACTAATGAGATGATATTATCAAGTACCAAAGAACTGTTCTACTAATTGGTTGCTCAAAAAAATAAGACCAGTTCCCCTTCATATTCCCTGTCGTTGGCAGTTGGTACATGAAGAAATCTCAGATCGAGGCGGGTTTTGTATTAGAAACCTTGAAGACCTTCTCAGCCTACTGATTAATCATGGAGAGTGAGTGTGTTGTACGGTCTGGTTTTTAAATGAACACAGAGTTTTACTTATTTTCTTTCAAAAGTTTCTTCTATATACAGCTCCTTTCAATTTTAGCAGCTAATTTTTTATAGTCAACTAGGCCTAGATGGAACAGGTCATTTTCTTGGACAAAATAAACCTGGGAAACTCTGGACTGTGAAAGATACATGGCAGCTCTGAGATTCTGGTAGGTACAAATTTTACACGCTTTTCAAACTACTAGTTGTTTAAGAAGTGCTTTTTGTTCCGGCAAGTAGAATGTGTGGTTTTGGCACTGCTCTTGCTAAAGTTGCAATATCATAGTATTCAGTAAATAAGAGAATGCGGAAAAGAACACAGTAGAGAAGAGGAGAAATCAAGAGGGAGAGAAAGATAGAGATGAGAAAGAGATGTATTTCAGATTTAATGAGTAAAGTATATTTTTCAGGTGAGGCAGCAGAAGGAGAAAAGTTTCAAATTTAGATAAGAGAATATATTAATCCCATGATAATCATGAAGTCATAAATACCCTTTCCCTTCTGTTGAACTAAGACAATTAAACACCTGAAAAGAAAACAAGGTCTTTTGGCAACACGTGGCTGGTGGCTATTACCACTTCAGATCAGCCTTTGTAACCATCTCCTAAAAAATATTCTCGGAAGGAATAAAGTGACCAAATGGGAGCTATGTTAATGTGAAAAATCTGTAGTTTAGACTAATTATCTTGGTATTTTAAAAAAAATTATAAAAATACTTACAGTCATTAAACCTTTTTAATCTTTTGAATGGAAAACTTTCTCAGAAAAAGTTTGAATTATGATGCATTTCATGTCAAAATATCTTGATTTATACTCATTCCCTAAACCAGCTTTGTCTTAAACTCGTGGTTTAGAAATGGTATGCTTTTTGAAAATTTAAAACATTTTCCTTAAGAAGTCAACTTTTAGGAATCAAAAAAATGCATCCCTCTAATATATTCTGCTCCAAACTTGGTGCTGTTCGTTTAGATACAGAGAGAACACCAGAGCCCTAGATGATAGATTGTATCAGTCTGTTAAAAACTCGGGCTCTTTTCTTTATGTCTCACTAGACACTATTACCGGCTTAGGGAAGGCCACAAGAATGAGCAAAGAAAAATCCTTTTAGAAAATTTTTTACCTAGTTGAAACTTTAAACCATGCTATTAAAATAAAATACAGATCTGGAAAGGGAAATGCTCTGAATGGAAATCTTAATCTTTGCTTTTATATGCTTCTACTGTTCCTTCTTTTGCAGATTCCTTTACTTGTTTTATGTCTTAAATATATGTCCAGAAATATGGCATCGTGTACAAGTTGATACTGGCCCCTACTGAGTATAAATAATAGTTTTGCTTGGTTACTGGCCTTGTTGAACAGAATTTTAAGCCAGAGGATAAGTGTTTCTGATCACAGTGATTTCAGTGGCCTCAGTGATGGTGCTATGGGGGTAGAGACAGACTTTTAGAGATAATTTTCCTGGCTGTAAAGTGTTTGTTTTGGGGGAAGCTGAGCTTCAGTATGCAGGCTCAGATTGTGGAAGTGTACCCTCTCTGCTTCCTGAATTCTTTCAGTCAGATTGTATCCTGCTGGCTTTTCAGAGGACAATATTAGCTTGTTATTCAGACTGCTAATCTTATCTTTCTTTAGACCGGTGACCTGAAAATACATTACTTGTAGGAAGCTCATGACCACAAAATTGCTATTTCATTACAGGTGAAGATCTAGTACTTTAACAAGCCATACAGTTTGTGATTATTTTCTTGTCAGAGCCTTTCCTCCAGTTTGGTGCATTCCGATGCCACAGCTGATGTTTGGTTAGATTTTTACCACTTCTTATCTATCACCTGGTTAAAGAAGTGCTCCTCTTTTATAACCATTGAAGAAAAGAGTTCTTCTTGCATTTTAAGCCTTTTTGTATGTGCATATTTACAAACATAAGGCTAAAAACTATTTGCAAACATAAGACTAGATTGTGCCACCAGAAATGTGTCCAGCAAGCATGTAATGAGTGAAT
>RJWT010028757.1:0-15135 GCA_004365215.1 Cuniculus paca | reverse complement strand
GGGTGGCTGCCGTGGCTTCGTGCTGCAGGGTCGCCTCCTCCAGGTCCCTGCGCAGTTTCTGGAACTCGGCCTCCCGCTTCTTGTTCATCTCAATCTGGGTGGAAGTGGCCCCACTGGCCTCTTCTAGTCGTTCACTGATCTCTTCCAGTTCCCGGGTCAGATCTGAACGCTGCTTCTCAGTCCTGGCTCTGAGTGCATGCTCAGCTTCAATTTCTTCCTCCAGCTCTTCTGTGCGAGCCTAAAAAAGTCACTGTATCAGGAACGTTGTCCCTAGAAGGAGCAGCCCACCTCAGCAGGGGCTGAGCGGTGAGGAATGGAGAGTTAAGAACACATTATAACAGTGAGAAAAACACACACACTTGGAAATAACCTAAGTGTCCATGATTAGGGGAATGGTCAAACCCACTGTGATGGACACTGGCTGTAAAGTCTATGAAGCCATGAGACGCTGATCCATGCCTGTAATGGATAGCTCCGTGGACAGTGTTGGATAAACAAAGTAAGTAGTGACATGATACTCTTAGGGTGAAAATATTTATGCTAAAAACACAAAGAAACAAGAAATACATGTTCTAAGTCTTTCTTTTGACTCTTAAATGTGTATATGGATCTACAGGAAAAGATCTAGAGGAATCCAACTGAAACTGACTGTTCCTTCTGGGGGGACTGGGAATCAAACAGTGGTCAATGCACCTTTATCAATAACATTTAGTCTTATTGATAATAGTTTGATTCTTTTTAAGGTAATTGCTCATGTATTATTTAGAAAATTAAGATGTTAACCAAACATGGTGATGTATGATTGTAATCCCAGCTACTGGGGAGACTGAGGCAGGAGGACAACTTCAGCAAGAACCTGTGTCAAAATAAAATATTAAAAAGGGCCGGGGATGTAGCCTAGCATTGTGTGGGTTCAGTCCCCACTGAAAGCAAGTAAGCAAGCAAGAAGCTGGCTAAAGTGACACGCAACTACTTAGGAGGAGGAGGGAAAGGAGCAAGCATGACAGTTGCAAAGGAGTTCCTACAACTGGGGCGGTTTTGACACTTTCACCTGCAATTCTTTTATCTTCTTTTGCAGCTGCAAACTGTGAACTTGTTCATCTTCGATTTTGGTTTGTAACTGACTGATTTCAAACTCCTTCCTGCAAATAGATTTTCAAGAGGATGAAAGTACATGAAATACAAGTCTTATAAGGGCGAGGGGTGGGAGTTGGCTGTTCGGGCTCAGAGAGAGATGGAAAATGGTATATACTGACTTCTTCAATCTCTCTTCCATCTGTTGCTTGTCATTTGCCAGATCCATAATGGACTCCTGGGACATTTTCAGGTCTCCCTCAAGTTTTCTCTTCACTCTTTCCAGGTCTGCTCGTAGCTTCTTCTCCTGCTCCAAGCTGCCCTCAAGCTGGGAAAATACGGGAAGAAAGGCTGTGAAGGAGTGGGAAACAGAATTTCCCCTTCAGCCAAGCAGTTGCACACCTGCCCGGGCTTCCTGGCTCCAGCAGGTGCTCACCGGAAGCCTCCAGCCTGGGCAGAGATGAGCCTTCCCTGCTTTCCCCTTCTTCTGGCCTCTAGCAGAAGGACCCCAGGGGGCTGGTTCCTTGGGGGCCTCCGAGTCCCCCTTTCTATGTTTTCAGCAGATTCCCATGTGGCCAGTCCTAGCCATATTTCCTATAAAAATGTGATGCCCATGGTTGTACGGCCTTGCTCCAAAAGGAACAAGAGGGCATCTGTGAGCTACACCGTGGAGTCTAGGCCGTCCATCACAACTCACGCTATGCAAATGTGGGGAGACTGAGGCAAGGAATTCATGTGCTTCCATGTGCATGTGTGGGCCCAGGGAAACGAGGGTGTCGGGGAGGAGCACACTGCCTCCGCCTCAGGAGAAATAAAGAGACTTACAGAAGTTCTAGCCACAACTGTGAGCAAAGCCAGAAAACTTCAAATCTGGCTCTTACATCAAAAACAGTAAGGTTCTATGATAGGGAAAAATAGTAATTTTTAGAGCCACAAATAGATTTTTCTTTCTGGCAGCTCTGGGGATGGAGCCCAGCGCCTTGCACATTCTAGGCAAGTGCTCCACCACTGAGCCACACCCTAGCTGGAACTAATTCTTGATAATGTTAGAGCAGGATTGGAGGTTTTGGAAGCCAAATGATTGATGCTAATAATAATGATGATAAAAATCTTAGTGGCTAATGTTTTGCTAAAAGTGTTCTATGTGCTGAGCCTTTCCTAGAAATCCTTCAAGGCAGAGCCGTTTGCAACCCATTTGACGGGGTGGACACCGGGTTTCACAGGGTTGATTGTCCTGTTTGTCCTTGTCCTGCCAGATTCGCCTCAGGTGGGGGCGAGGCTGAAATCTGAACTCAGGGCTGGAATTTCAGGACCCGAACTCTGCAGCCTGGGGTCCTGTCTGCCTCTCTCTTGCCTGACCGTGAAGCAATACACACTAAAGCAGAGCAGTCGCATGGCCTCACATCATCCGCCTGCTGCTCCAGCTTGACGTTGATTTTGATCAGACCGTTGACTTTATCTTCCTCAACCTGCAGGTCATCCAGTGTCTGCTGATGGGCCTCCTGCAGAGATTTCTTTTCTTTGGTCAGTTTGGAAATGTTTTCTTCAAGGGCTGTCATTTCCTCAGAAAGATTCTTTACCTGGGAAAGTATCAATACCAATTTAATACTGACGCAATTAAACCAGGTGTTTCTGACAGGAAACGCCACTGCTGCCTCTGTCTCTGTTATTTAACCACGCGCAGCCTCTCAGCTTTTAACCTGCCTCTTTGGTCTCACGTTTTCCATTAGGATCATTCCTTCAAGGAGTGCATTCATTATATTTTATAAGGAAGGACACTGCAAATATTCTTCCTCTGAAGTATAATGCATCAATCTATATTCGTGCATAATACATTGCAGAAATGTGCTGTTCAGGTTAACGGTTGGGAGTTTAGAATGTGGCCAGAAGGGGAAAGAGAGGCACGAGGTGCTATGCGAGGAAGCCCAGAGAGAAGTCTTCCATTGTGCAGAAGCAGCTTGAAGGCACTAAACAGAGCTTTACGTCATTCAGGGAAACCGTGTTTTCTTGTACGATAGTCTTCAGGATCAGAAATAGCTTTTTGTTTTTTTTTTTTTTTGAGACAAGTTCTGACTATGTAGCTCAAGTTGTCCTGGACTCACTGTGGAGCCCAGGCTGGCCTAGAACTCATGGCAATCCTCCTGCCTCAGCCTCCTGAGTGCCGGGATTACAGGCGTGTGCCACCATGCACAGCAAGAAGTGGCTAACTCTTGACTAGGGTGCTGAATCTATGTTTGTCTTTCTGTCTGTCTGTCTGTCTCTCCTTTTCCCCCTCCTCCTCCTCTTCCTCCCTCTTTCCCCTCTTCCTCTTTCCCTCCTCTTCTCATCTTTCCCTTTTCTCTTTCTTTTCCTCCTCTGCTTCCCCTTTCTTTTTCTCCCCTTCCTCTTTCTCTCCTTTTCCTCTTCCTTCTTCCTCCTTCTCCTTCCTCTCTATCTGTCTGTGTCTGTGTCTCTGTCGCTGTCTCTCTCTGAACTGGGAATCTAATCCAAGGTCTTGCTAAATTGTCCAGGCTGGGCTAGAACTTACAATTCTCCTGCCTTAGGCTCCTAAGTGGCTTGGATTTCAGGGATGCACCACCATGCCTGGTGACATCTGTTTTTAATTTGCATATTTTTGAAATGTTATCAAAAAGAAAAGAAATGAGATTTCACATAAAGCCTGGATTTATGGCTTCGCTTAGAAAATCAGTAGCTCTCACAATACTGAATTCACATTCTCACCTGATGGCAGTTGGCCGGGGCTATCTGAAAGGTTTCTGTCCTAATATAAATTACTGGACATAACGGCAGTGGTATAGCCGAAGCACTAGCCCCTCCCTCCCCGATTAAAGCTTCCTCCTATGTGCGCCGGAATGCCGAAATTCCCACCAGTCGGTTACGCGTCATCAGTGCTCACCCCCAGCGCCATCCCCTTCCGGTCAGAGATCATATAACCCCCACCCCCTCTGTACCTGGCGGAGGAAGTAGTTCAGCCATGGTGGGTGAACGTTCCTCCCCGCGTCCTCACCCCCAATAAATCCCTCCCTTAGCTATCGCCTGCTTCTCTACTGCGCCGCTCCTGCTTCTCTGCGCCGCTTTTAAAATATCCTATCACTATCAAGGCTGCCGCCTGTGGACAGGGCAGTGTTTACCACAGTCCCCACCCCTCCCGATCATCTATTTCCATCACTCCCAATTATCCACCTAAGAATGACTCTGAGTGTCCACTGCCATTGTCGTTTTATACCCAGCAGACCTCATCCCTTACTGCACCTCACGGTGAGCCGTTGCAATGTGAGCCGCGTCACGCACTTTCACATATCTTTGCTAATGTAGGCTGCTGTGCTATGTGAAGGTAATGTCTGTGTACATAAGTACCACCGAGCTGGGTGTTTCCTTTTCTTACCTTTCTCCACACTTAGCACTGGATGTTCAGTGTCCATCCTTGTCATCCTGTGTGCACAGCCTGCTGCCCACAGTGGCTGCTAGGTACTCCCCGGTGTGCACCTACCATGTCCTGGCTCTCCATCCCCTAAGGTGGACCTGACCCTGCCTCAGCTCTGCCCATAAGCAGCGCTATCATAAAGCCCTCCTGCGTGATCCTCTGTGGACTGGAGGAAGAATTTCTTAGCCCTGAGCAGAACAGCTGGATTGCAGGATATGTAACTTTCGAACTTGACTAAGTCATTCCAAAGGCTGCTCCAGCCCACACCTTTCCGATGATGCACGAGAGCCCTGAACCCCACCTCCCTGCCTGTCCTTGATGTCACGCAGTTTTCTGTCTCCTGCATGATCTGTAGGCATTTTCTGCCTCTCCCTGTGCCAGGTGCCATGAGAAACAGTGAGGGATGTGAAACAACTCTTTCCCCCAAGGAAACACTAGAAGTTCGTGGCTCAACAGGGCGACTGAGGAGAGCCTGGGAGCTGGAGAACAAGGCAGAGGGACCTAAGTACCCTTCTGCTTGGTTCCTGGCACTCACTTCCAGGCCATGCTGGGTGGGTGTGGCTCCTGCCCCCATTTTAATCCTCCTTATGGAAAGACGGTCGGGACCCTCGGCTGGACCCACCTTGTTCTCTGTGGCATGCTTCTCCTTTTCAACTTTTGTCAGGGTCAGCTCGAGGTCATCAATGTCTCTTTTGAGAGAGGAGCATTTGTCTTCCAGAGTCCTTTTCTTGGCCACCAGCTCAGAGTTGATTTCCTCCTCCTCTTCCAGTCTTTCGTTCAGCTCCTTGACTTTGGCTTCCAGCTGGATCTTGCTTTGGATGAGTCCCTCACACCGTTCCTCAGCGTCCATCAGATTCTCGGTTTCCTGAAAGAGGTCACTGTAAGTTTTGATCAGAACTGTTGGAAAACCCTGGAAAGAAAGGGCTTTGCCCTTTAAAAGTCCATTATCTGAGCTTGGTGAAGTAATCCTAAAACTCTGCAAGGCTGAGGCAGGAAGATTGCAAGTTTGAGTCCCGCCTGAGTGATTCAGGGAGACTCTATCAAAATAAAAATAAAAAGGGCTGAGGGTGTGGCTTACTGGAAAGGGCCTAAGTCCAGTCCCTAGAACTGCCAGGGTGGGGCAGGGGGAAGCACATTATCTGGATCTAAGCCAAGGAGTGGTGACGCACACATACACTCACCAGCATGTACACATGCACCCACGTGTACACATCTATACATCACCCGTACTGTTCAGGAGGGCTGCTGGGGATGGAATCCAGTGTCTGGAGCATGCTAGGCAGGTGCTCTACTGCTGAGCTACATCCCCACCCTTGTTTATTCTTTTTTAAAAAGCCACGTTATGTTCATGTAATAGAAATTTGCTTACTGTAACTACAACAAGGGAATTCACGGAGTTTCTAGCTTGTTTTAAGAAATAAAACCTCTACGTATTCATCAAAATGTGAAGGTCTTGTCATCTCATTCTTCCTGGTACTACCAGTTGAAAAAGGATCCATCTACTCTATGTTATCCCAAGTTGACTAGTATGAGGAGCCTCCTGGAATCCCAGAACAGCACACTGATAACACAAGAATCAGCGATTGAACAAGTCCATGTCTCAAAGACTAGAGAAACTCCTGGTCGTGTGAAGATCAGCTGATCCTGTTCTCACACGAAATCAGGCTGCCTCTTCTCATATAAGCGTATTTTAAGAACTAGACATGTATTGCAGGGGGCAGATGGAAATCGACTGGTGAGAGTAAGTAAGTGGTAATGTTTATTGCACACCTATAAACTTAAGCTATGTGCTGGACATTTTACATGCATTAAACCTCTGATTCCTTATCAACTGGAGCAGTATTAATATATCTGTTTTACAGATAAGAAAAGGTAACTTGTCTAAAATCACAAAGCTATCAAGTTAAGGATGAAGCGACTGAGGATGTAGTGCAGTGGTAGAGTGCTTGCCTAGCATGCTCAAAGGCCTACATTTGATCCCCAGGCCTGGAGAGGCACATGTGGAGGATCTGGGATGAAAACTCAGTTGTTTGATTATTTGGTTCTATACTTGTTCTCTTGCCTGGTATTCCTTGGAAGGTACTCCTAAAAACTGCACTATACTGATTAGGAAAGTGAAAAAGAGAGTAGAAAATTCTTTGCGCATAAGGTAAAGGCAAAGAAAGTATTTGGGGGCTCACTATAAAAGGGAAAATATAAATGTCTTCACTCTGGGAAGTGAGACAATTATACTGCCGGAATGTTTTACACAGCAGATGTGGTTTCATTTTTTCTCATTTATTTGATAAAAGTGTGTTCTCTAAAGCATTTTTGGAGTATAATCATGTTATTGAAAATCATATGTGGAAAATTACTCTTTCTACTTTGAATTGGGTTATTTAATTTTAATGATTTATTTTCATTGATATGATTTTTAAAACACCCTGTGAACTCCTGACAGCTTTTGCTTATAATGACTTGCACACATCCCTCATATCTACAGCGACATATGTATAACTTTGCTATGGAAGACAGAGAGACCCCAGGGATGGCACAAGTTCACTTTGTGATCATATTTTCTGGCCTATAAGGCTTTGGCTAAGCCAGGGTCTGCCCTTCATCAGCCGGGTGCTTCTGCAATACCCTATGTGACCACTAGGTGACACCACTGCCTCCTGAATGCACACTTCACTCGTTCCTCAATGTTCCTCCTGTTCTGTCCTCCAGAATGAGTCTCTGTTCTGTATTCTTAGGTAGAAGATACTTACGGACTGGACCTGCAACTGGAGGTCTTTCTTTTCCTGTAGGAGGGAGACCATTTTCTCTTCCAGCTCCTTCCGGCGAGTCTCAGATCTGGCTAGCTCTTCCTTGGTTCTCTCAAAGTCTTCCTTCATGGTGGCCATCTCCTTCTCAGCCTCCGCGCTCTTCAGCAGGGGCTTGATCTTGAAATATAGGCTCATCCAGGGCCAGTGCTTGACGTTCATGAAGGAGCGGATGTTGTACTGGATGCAGAAGATGGAGTCCCTGTGCATCCGAGAGGACTTGGATTAATAAACCATAGCAAGTTCTGGTCTCTACTCCCAACCCATTTGTCAGCCAGAACCTCCGTCCTCCCTGGCCAGGTGGAAAGGAGGTACAGCCAAGATCTGCAGATCCTGTGGCTCCAGAGTAGCTCTACAAATGGTGACCACAGGACACAGCGCATGCACAGGTTGGGTGGGAGGAAGGAAGGCAGGGCCATCCGTAGTTCTCTCATTCACTTGTCTATGTGCTGTACCACCTTACCAAAGTGCTCTACTCGAGGCCATGAAGGCCCTCTTCATGACCAACGCAGTGAGCACCTTTCATTCTTGTTATTGAGTCTTTCACCCACATCCGAAGTGTTAATTGACTTTCCCTTTTCTGGCACTTCCTCTGCCTCTGATTTCTCTCTTTGTGGCATTTTGCCTTGTGGGTCCCCTATTCCTTTTGAAGTGTTAATGGAATGACCTGTCTCAAGTTGTCTCCCAGAACTGATTTGTTTTCCTAATTTCGATACTGCCCACAACCAGCATCACCGCACTATTTTTGCTTACCCACCACAGCTTCAGTATCACGTAACTCACAGGTGTCTGAAACTGGCTTGTCTTCCCTTAAACTGGTTCCTTCTTTGGGATTTTTTTTCATTTCCATGCAAGCTTTCATTTGCTTCACTAAGCTAGATGCCGAGGATGACTCCTAACACATAACTGGTCACTGTGACTACCAATGGTGTTAGATCTATACAGGGGCGAGGGAATCAAGGAGAATGAGCTCCCGTTCACATTCTACCTTCCCTGAACTCCTGCCCCCACAACCACTCATTGGTGTTGCTATTTCTTCTCTTGACTTATTCAAGGAGGAAGACTCATAAATAGTCCTTCTCTTCATGCCCTCTTCTCTCACCTATTGACTACGTTTTAATACAAGTCCTTGTTCTCTCTTAGTTGGCAAGATGGCTACAGCTTAGTCTTATCCCTTCTTTTATTCCCTCAAGTTCATGCTCTCCCTGGCTGCCAGAATAACCCAACTCAGTCACTTATCTCCCATGGTCCCCCATCAAACACAAGATTCAGTCTGGACTCATGAACTTGATGCATCGGAGACTTCCACTGCCTGCTTCTCTGCTTCAATAACAACGACCTGCTTGTCCATCTCCTTCCCAGACCATTGTTTCACAGGGCATACAAAGCTTCTTCTGGAAAGTTCCTGCTGGTCCCTTCACACCAACTCTGACCCTCACAAGGAAGTTGAAGGCATGTTTGTACTGGACCCCATTCCCCTTGACATGCATGTGTCTGTGTGAGCTGCTTGAAGTGTCAGGACTCATTTCTGTATTCTTCAGTGCCAAACATTACCCAGCACAGGATTTCTGCTTAGTAAATGCTGATCCAATGAGTTAATGAAAGAATGAAGCAGTAAATGAATATCCCAGGACTAAAAGCAGAAAGTGATAATCAGCTGCTACATAGGGAGGGCAGAGTAAGGTGGAGGGAGAGACCATGTCACCTCCTCTCCACCATCTTCTTGAACTCCACCCGCATCAGGTAACCCCTGCACAAGGCCTGTGTGCGTGTCATCAGGGTCACCAGCTTCTCATCTCTCATCTCCTCCAAGAGTCCCAGGAGCCCAGCTTTGAAAAACACCTGCATTGAAAAAGATACAAGCCCTGCTTAGTCTTCAGGAGGTGCTCAATGAGGAAGCCTCTTTTTACCTAGTCCCAGCCTTGACTTGCAGACTGATGGGTAAGAACCAGCAGCAATTTAGTTTCCAAGACCTGCTTTTCAGTGGCTCCTCATCTCTACAGTTGTACCTCCTGTGCAGTAAGGTTGCCTCTTGGAAAGTAGGTACCAGGCCCACTGTCCTCAAAGACCAGTTTTGGCAGAGCTCACATCCGGGAAACAAAGACAGGCTCAGGAAATAACCAGAATGTAACTATGTGTGGGTGAGGAGAGAGTTATAGATGCATGTGTCTTCTCATGTTCCTTTCTCTAGGTTCATCCGGGAAAGCTGGTGCCACCCTTGGGCCTACTGAACCCACCCTCCTCAGCAGCAGAGCTTTTTCACCCTCGAGGAAAGACAGCACCCTCTGAACCAGCCGCAGATTCCATCCTGTCTCTTTCTGGAAGGTAGGGCTGTGGAGTCAGGCCAGGATTTGAAGTCAGCCTTTGCCACGTGATTGTTCTTCTCTGACTTATCTATTCATGTGACCTTGAGCACTGACCTTGGCCTCTGGTACCTCCGTTTCCTTCCCTTCCCGAGAACTCCAGGAGATAAGTACCCACCTTATCACCACCACCCTTGCCTCTTCAGAGAGGAGTCCATTAAATATGGAACACTTTTCGCAGGGTGTGCACTCGTATACTAACGGGCAGCTTTTCTATTGGTTCTAGTTATTCTTCTCAAGTTATCACTGTACCTCCCCGGAGTCTACTCTGTGTTCTCTTCCCCCGGTAGCTCTTCTCCTTTAAGAATCTCTCTTTTCATTTCCCTCTAGAACACTGAAATTCCCCATTGCTTTCTTCCTAGACTTGTAATCTAAGCTTCTAGCCACTTAAAACACAGCACAGAAATAGAAGCCTCTTTACCTGGCCATCGAGTTCTCTTTATCTGGCTACCAGACAAAGGATGGTGAGACTGACCAGGAGAGGAAAGAGACTGTTTCCTCTGACTAATTAGCAAGTGACCTGGGCTGTGGGTTATGTTAGAGAGTCCCAGCTTCACCTGTCCTCACCTTGGTGTGGCCAAACCGGTACTGCTCCCGGTCCACATCAATGGAATTTAGGAGCTTCTCGGAAGCGTTTTTGCTGTCAATGAACTGCCCTTCTGGGATGGCGCTGGCATTGAGAATCCGGTACCTGAAGAGAGGGGGCAACATTCCGGAGTAAATTTAACCTCTCAGAATGGACCTATATCTGAGAACAGGTTTTCTAGAACCTTCTCTAGCCTTAGGAGGAAGTAGAACATGCACAGTTAACCTAAATAGAGGGGGATTTTCAGGAGCGCATTACAGACAAAGAAGACAAAGGCAAAGGGAGAAAAACATGAAGGAAGGCATCCCAGCCTAAGGACACACAATTTTGTTTTAAAGGAAATGGTTCTTATCTGATTTGGAAGAGCCTTGAAATCACCTGTAACCTGCAGTCACTGATACTCCTGGCCTCTGGAGGGCGCTCTCCCACTCTCCATGGAGAGGTGGTCTAGAGCAGTGGGTCTTAACTGGAGTAGTTTGGTCCCAGGGGGTCATTTGACAATGTCCGAAGACATTTTCGATTGTCACAGTTTGAGGGGAATGGATGTACCTTGCTACAAGCATCTTTAGGTAGAGGCCAGGATGCTGCTGAATTGTAGGCCAGGATTCTACGATGTACAGGAAAGCCCCAACAATAAAGGAGCATCCAGTCTCAAATGCCCACAGAGGAGAGGTTGGAACATTCTGGTTTAGAATCACAGTCAGGCTTGAGGGCTTTGGCTCTGGCCTTGGACCACTTTGGGCCGGCACAGCGCTTGCTCTGGGCGTGGGTTCAACTCCCCAGCAGAAATGTCCACAGAAAGCCCTCACCAACTGCCCAGCTGAAGGGATGCCTTTAGGGAGTATAAAAAGTGCCTCCAAAGGAGAGGTGCAAAGCAGGGAACCTACCGCTGTTTAAAATCAGCGTAGAGGATCCGGCTGGGAAACCCTTTCCTGCAAATCCGAATGCCCTCGAGGACCCCGTTACAGCGCAGCTGGTGCATGACCAAATAGTGGTCCATCACGCCTGGGGAGAGAGTGTGCAAAGGAGCATGTCTGTGACCTTTTCACGCATGAGCTCATTTTTGATGATCTGAGCTGGCATGACCCAGTCCTGCACACTCAGACTTTCATAAAAAAGAGTTAGTGGTCGCTCTAAGAGTGAGGGGCTTGGGGATAGCTGGAACCTGTCTATGAGAACCACAGAGAAAAATAATTCCAACCTCTTGAGGGAGACTCCAGTGCCTATAATCATGGAAACATGAGCTAGATTTCTGATCTTTGCCTTGCTCATGGCCCTTGATTCTAGCTGGGCTCTAAAAGAGGTCAGAATGAGAGTGAAGCAGCCCTTCAGCCTCTCATTAGAAAAGGTGAAATGCCTTCCTATCTGCACAACAATGAGGGTATAAAACATTCAGCTTGTGCCTTGAATGTGAGAAAGGAAAACAGAGAAGGAGGATGAGGTAGCTGATGAAGAAGTGGTCATCTACTGGCTGCTTAGCAGCTGTTGTGGGAAGCAAGGGCTTGTGGGAGAGATCTAAGCCATGGGTGGAAGAAGAGAGCCTGAGGGACAAACATCAATGAAGCGGGTACCGTGGACACTTTTGGTAACCAGCTGGGTCAGGCACAAATCAGATTGGCACTGAAGTTGTTCTGTCTTGGGGCCGTGTGAGGGTTACAGGAGTGAAATGTGGGTGAAGTACAATGATGGCTTCTTATTGTGGGCTCCCTAAGATTGGAGATGGATGCAGATAACGCTGGATTTGATTTAGCCTTATGGAAACTTCTAGAATATTCACGAGCTTTCTTAGTTGCTGTAAGGAGGGATCATTATACAATTACACAATTTCCAAGGCTTTGCTAGAGCTGCATTATCCAGTACAGCAGTTATTAACCACGTGAGTCTATTTTCATGGAAATTTCTTAGTTGTATTAGCTATATCTCATGTGACTAGTGGCCGCTATGTTGAACAGTGCAGATATGGAATCTTTTTATCATTCCCCAAAGTTTTGTTAGACAGTGATTCTGATTAAGATCAAGGAGGAAAAAAAAAAACTGATTCAGACCAAGGAGAAAATATATCAGAAATTCAGAAAAGCTTGTAGCTAGAAACCTAGAAATTATCTAGTCTACCTCCCGTAGTTTTTTCTTTCTTTTATTGTCCTTTTTTGTATGGTAATGCCTTCATTTTACTGGCATAGTGAGTAGAAAATACTTGGGTTAAATTCATGGTTTAGAACTTACTTAAACATGGTTTAAAATTCCAATAATATAAACAAATCCAGTTAAAATTTCTTCTTTGCATTTACCACAAATCTACTTAACATTCCTTTTTGAAAATTTCAAACATTTCTATTTCTTGGTTATCCTAGAGATATTTTCTTTATCTACGAATAAACTTTCCTATTCCTTTAAAAATACAGTATTTACATTGTTCTTTCAGGTTTCATAGCATACTTTGTCCTTAATTGTACATATTAACAGGATACCAGGTGATGTTTCAGTCAATGCATATGACTCCCACTAATTCAAATTCCAGCTGTGTTATTTACTAAGCATGTGAACTGAGACTTTTTGCACCTCAGTTTCTTAATTTGTAAAATAAGGAAAATAACAGTATCTGCCTTATAAGGCTGTTGTAGAGATTCAGTGAGTTAAAATAAGTGATAAGGCTAAAATAGCTCCTGACCCACAGCAAAGGGCCCAGTCAATAATTCTTGCTGTTGCAACCAGGCATGGCCAAAGACAGGGCCGAGGCTTACATCTCCAGAGCTGGGAGCAGGGAGCAGAGACATAATTATAAGACAGTTATCCTTTCATAGCCAGAAGGGAGCTCGGCTCCATCATTTAATGTCAGAGAGACCAGAGCTGCTGTTGTACTTGCCAAGCTGTGCGTGTTTTGGGGCTCTGTCCACTCAGAAGGGGATACTTTTTCTAGTCCTGTAGAGGCATCTTGTAGAACCCTAGGGGAGACTAAGGCCTCATGGGTGAAATACTTTGCAGGTAGTTGTAGAGCTCAGTGTGGACCCTCTCGTCTGTGCAGACTCAAAAGGGGGATTGGAAGGGCAGGACCAACTATGCTGCTAAAATCCCACAATGCACAGGACAGCCCCCCACCATAAGGAAGTGAAGCGGTTATACAGGGGATTCCTGAGGTATTAGGGTGTTGGTCTATGCCCTGAAGTGGGGATAGCAATGGAGTGGTGCCAGAATAAAGGAGAAGCAAATGCAGAGGAAGGGACAGAGATTTCACTGAAATTTACACACCCCCAAATAAATCAGTGGCATAGCTTGCACCCACAGAGGTTTAGTCCACCCTCCTGCTTCCTGGTCTTCGCAGGCCATCTGCTTTGTGGAGGAGGCCACATGTGCTTCTAATTCACACAAACATGCAAACAGCAACTGATCTTTTTGTAACAAAATACGAACATACAAGACAACAATTGAATCTGATGCTTAACTAAGGGAAGGGCTCAGTTCCAAGCTGTGAGGAACTCACTGGCAGAGGTGTAGCCTGCCCCACACATGCCTGTCATATGACGCACTGCTTGGTGCCTTTGACTTAGACTTCACAATTTCTATGGAAGATGCAGTTCCATTAAATACTGTAGGCCTCGCCATCTGGAGGATAAAAGGTTCTGGTTGTGCATGCTACTGCTAGTAATTGACCGACAGTGTTTTTAGTGTGTGTTCACAATGTGTTTGGCCCTGTTTGGAGTGTTTTACTTGTACTTATTCACTTCATTTTTGCAGCCATCCTCTAAAGTGGGTTAAATGGGTGACTATTTATGAAGTGAGCATACACTTTATAAGCATTTATTAGAGAAAGGAATAAAAATGCCATTTGTTATCCTCATTTTACACACAAGAAAGCTGAGGCAGAGAGAGCTAAAGTACTCAGCTTAGGGTCACACGATGAGAGAGGCTGGAATCTTCTTCCCTCACCAGTCTAGCACCTCTGCTCATTTTGTAATGCTGCAGGGGCTGGATGTCAAATCATGAGCCATGAGTCTAGTGTTTGGCATAAAACAACTTCTCTGTGAGTGAATTCCTCATGGCCCCAGCTCTGTGTGGCAGTTTGTTCTCTGTGTGACAAATGACTCTGAGAGTCAGTGATGCTTCTTAGAATGTTCGTGGGGTAGGATTGAGTGACAGTGAAAGGTCTACTGTACCGTTCAATAGCTATGGACACACGGTCTCCAACTGAAATTTTCTCATCTGTAGAATGGAGATAATGGCATGTATATCACAGAGAACTGTCCCATGAAGGAAAGATAATTGAGTAAGTGTGATGATAAACTGTACGGACTCAAAAAATAGTTGTTACTGATGCTGTTTTTATTATGGGATATCTAAGACAATTATTTGCCCAATGCAGTAATTCTTAATTTTAGGGTAAAGGAATCCAATACACCCCTTTAAGAATCATATGAAAGCTAAAGATCAAATGTGTCTATATCATAGACACACGGTATTTTGCATGTAATTTCATAGCAGAGATTCCTGATAAAATCCATAATGATTTCAGATGAATAATGAATATTTTAAAAAGTGTAAGTATATCCCAAACATTGTATGAGTCATACTTATACTGAGCAATATTTTTTATCCGAAACTGGAATTTAACATGGCATCTCATGTTGATTTCTTACTGTTGTTTTGTTTTGTTGTTTTTGTTTTTGTAATTCTGTATTATTTCTATCCTATTTTCTGTTTTGCTTTTTAAAATAAAAAAAAGATATGGCATCTGGCATTTTTATTTGCTAAATCTGGCAACCTCAGTAACAGACTCCTTTGAGAAGTGACAGGGATTCTAACCCTTTGCACACACACACATGCACACGCACATGCACAGATTTTGCATACATTTCAGGGAGTCCTGTGCTCTTCAAACCATGGCAAGATCAG
>RJWT010028756.1:0-15121 GCA_004365215.1 Cuniculus paca | reverse complement strand
AAAAAAAAAAAAAAAAAGTCAAAGGGCAAAAGGAAAAAACACTCCTTTTTCCCTCTCTTATAGTGTATGCCAGCTCCACCCCTGGATGGGTGCAGCATTCACACCACCAATCCCAGCGCTAGACAACGAACCAATCACAAATGCTACATTCAGCTGCCTCGATGACTGCAAGGCTTGGGGCGGGGCCACCTAGACACAAACCATAACACCTTTCTATTTCCCAGGCTGAAGTTCATCTTTGGTTCATCTGCTGTCCAGGCCTTGGATCTAGTTGATCGACAGTCCATTACTTTAATTTCATCGCCCAGTGGAAGGCGAGTTTACCAGGTAGAAGGCTGGGGTGGGAGTTTTTGAGTGGGGGATGCTCTCAACAGAAACCCCTTAGGACAGAATGTCTTCATGAATCTCTTTGGAAGCTGCTAACCAACTTGAAGTATTTCCTGAAGTATTGAAAAGCTTTTGACCCACCTCAGTAAAGTTAACATATTAGTAATTCATTTTAAATTGACAAAAAGTATATATTTGTGGCATACAAAAATTTATGTTTTGATATATGTACACCTTGGATGACTAAAACAGGCTGTTAACATATCCATTACTCACATACTTATTTTGTGTGTGTGTCTTATGAGAATACTTAATATCTGCTCTCTTAGAAACTTTGAAGTTTCTAATGTAATACATTGTCATTAACTATGGTTACCATATTGGACAATAGATCTTCTGAATTTACTCCTCCTGGCTAACTGAAATTTTGTACCCTTTAACATCTCCCTAATCTCCCCTTTACCTCTCAGTCCCCTAGTAACCACCTCTTTTTGCTTCCATGAGTTTGACTATTTTAAGGTTCACACATAAGTGAGATGCAATATTTTTTCTTTCTGTACCTGGCTTATTTCACTTAATAAAATATCCTTAGGCATTTAAGTCATTAAAGTAAGGCAAATATGATCTATTAGCTTGGCCCTGTAATTGTATAGAATCAGCAATGATGTGGGGAGGCTTTCTCAAGTCTCATGAAAGTCAACTTTTGCTTTCTTCTTGATAGTAGGGTAACTGGGGGCCAGGGATATAGCTCAGCAGCACAAGTGCTGCCTGGCAAGTGCGAGGTCATGAGTTCGATCCCTGGTACCAAAAAAAAAAAAAAATAGTAGGGGCACCACTCTCAGTAAATTTATTGACATTTTCATCTCCTTCATAATCTCTTGCTTACAGAGAAAAGCCAGATTGTATTTTGAGATCCTTCTGTTAGAGTAAACCAAGGCATAGTTGAGACCACTGAGGCAGGCAAGGTTTAAGCAACATGCAAGGATTTACTGCAGACTAGGTGCAGCTGGGCCAAGGGTGAAAAGACCATTAGCCCCAAGCAAGGGGTGAGAGCATGTTTTATGGGGGAGTTTAGGTAGGGGAGGGGGGCATTGCTGAGGAAGGTGTAAAATTTTGGGTCTCTGAGTACGGGATCTGGGGATGGCTGATAGGGCAGTGTTGGGTACAAGAGGGTGCTGGCAGGCACAGCATATCTCTTGTGATTTTTTGCAGCATCAGCCCTGCAGGTTGAGCTGTGTGGAGCAGCTGCTAGCTTCCTGTTAATGCTGTGCACCTGCAGGTGTGAATAATAGATCTACTTGGGAAGTTTTTCTTTCCCAGCTGAGCAGGGGGGGGTGGACACACTAGTTCAGTGACCTGACACCTTCCACATACTTAGAATGATCTATTAGAAATGATCTTTCAAAATTGTGGTCAGAAAGTATTTATTAAGGGTCAGGCTGCTGAATGCAGCCAGTCTGCTTGGGCCTTAGTTTTTCTCCCTGCAGCTCGTATGACAGTAGATTTATGAAGTAACCTTATAGCAGACTGAATTACAGTACTTTTGTGTATTATTGATAATTCTTACTAGTAACCCTACCAATTATTTCTTTTTCAGGAAACTGAAATGCACAAAAGTAATGTAACAATCAAATCTTGCTGTTTGTTTTATAATCTGAGAGTAGGATAAAGACTGTTTGTAAATAGTTTGCTAAACTAACTGCCTATTCCCCCAGGTTAACTATGTGAGATACAGTGCAGCTGGGGTTGAGGTAAGAGAATCTTATCAATGTGACTGATACATTGGCAGTGAGGTCCAAAGTTTTGTGTCTGGATAAGGAGTAAAAAAGAAGCCATCAGCTATTGTCTGTTGTTGAAGCTTTGCTGAAGACCAGCATGGAGGAAATTTTTATTTGTTTGAATTTGTGTCATTTTACAGTGAATTTCTCAGAGTTAAGAACATGTCAGTTAACTCCCATTGAGTGAATTTGTTAGGTAATTCATAGGGAGTGAATGATTTGAGCAAAGCCTGCTTTGATAAAGAAGTATCTTCACTTAGTGATCTTGTCATTCTCTACTGTAGCATGACTTCTTTCATCTGGCAAAATCATCTTAGTGTTTCTTCATTAAGGAAAATGGAGTAGTGTTGGATGCTACAGTTATAAATTTTATGTGATATTTTCCTACTCAAAATAGATTGCCTTGCAGAAGAATTTCCTCCTAGTGAGCTTATAGATGAATAATCAGAGTCACTGAATTTATTTTTTGTATCTGAGAAAGTTTTTCTGTTTTCTTTCCTGGTATTTTATTTTTGTTTTTGTGTAGCTAAAATACCCAAAACTACAGGGCACCTAAGAGTTTTCTGCATCTCTTAGTTTTGGAATTTTAATTTTAGTTCCATTATCAGCATAACACTTGAGCTAAGCAAGCAGATTTTTAGCAGGTCTCAAGTTATGTGCTCTGGTTATCAATTAAAATCTTAAAGATCTTATTTAAAATACTTTAATTATTGTTGGCTTTTTGTTCATCCCAGAGGTCAGTGTGACTTGTTTAGTTTTTGTCATTCATATCCAGTATTGTATTACACTCTTATTAGTCATAAAAATGCATAGAATTGTGTTTGTTGGCTTGGACTTTGAATTAAATGAGTGTAGAAATCGTATGCACCTTCAAGTTAACCTTAATGGTTGTATTATATAGTAATATAGCAAGAATTTGGCTTAATTCATGGGTTTTATAAGATGATAAAAGTTGAATCAGAAACCGTGATACACAGCTCATTACCTTTCCATAAATCAATCTTTATTCCATAGGTCAGCCTAATATTTTTACTGTCCTCCAGGTGGAATGTGTAATTATTCTAAAGTCACCATTTTGTTACTGTCACCTGAGCTGCATTACAGAAACTTTGCACTCACTTAAAAAGAAGGATATTTCCTTGGGAGGCTGAGGCAGGAGGATCGTTGCAGGTTCGAGACCAGCCTGAGCTACAAAGTGAGTGCATGGCCAGCCTGAACTGCATAACGAGACCCTGTCTCAAAAAGAAGGATATTTCAATCAGGAAAGGCTAAGTTGTGCTGTGGTAACAATGACCTTCAAAACTTAAAGGCTTACGAAAACAAAGTTTTATATTCATTAATGCCACATATGATCAGGAGTTAACTGTAGAGCTGCTCCAAAATACTGTCATTCAGAAATACTGTCAAAGCAGTTGGTGAAACAACTGCTTTGTGGAACAATGTGGAACTCTCGGCAGAAAGAAAAGAGATCATGATATGCTACAATTTTCAGCATTTCTGCTTGGCTACTTACATTTTGCTGACTAAAGGCAGGTCACATAGCCAATTTGTATTCAGTAGTACAGGAATGTATAATCCTTTTTCCAGAGAGAGGCACCAAATACAGGAAACAATAAATAGTTACAGCTTACCACTGTGAGTATCCTAAGAGGCTTGGAGCAGTCATAAAGTAAGACTGCATCCGTGAATGGATAACCATCTAGATGGGTCACCCTGAACTCACAACAGACTTTCTAACTGAAATCACAGCAGACTTCCTCTAAGTGAGGTTCCTATGAGTTCAGTCATGGCCTAAGTACTGTAGCCTCCTTCCTATTTTTAAAAATCTCATTTCTTCTGAGAATAAACATTCCAGACTATGAGTGGAAGAACTCAGAGCTATTCCTGTAAGACGAGGTCATTTTTCCATTGAAGGGTAAAGGAACTAAAGTAAATTATCCTTAAGGTTAATTTCCAGTTCTAAAGATTTCTAACTTAGATTTTTGCCTGGTTATTGGGTTTAGTAGTTGTTTACTGCCAGATAAGGAGGAAACAAATTAAAAATTTACTTTCTTTACACTGTTTACTGACTCAGGCAGTTGAACATTGTTACTTTGAGTTCTTTGGCAACCTGTAAAAGGATCAGGCAGGCAAAAAGCTGCTGTAGAATTTTATCCCTGTCCCTAAGTCAGCAGGCATTTATTCAACATAGTTTAGGGAGCATTCTGACGGGTATAAGAACCATCCACTGAATCACTGAAGTCAGTGCAGAATCTCATAGGCTTAAGCTTGTTTAAATCTAAAAACACAGGAAATAACAAAAGAAAAAAATTAACATTTTATTCATTGGTAATAGCCTTCGGAGACCCAAGAATTATTCATGTCACTGTTGGATAGTGGTGAGTTTTCTTTAGGACTAAAGAGGAAACTGAATACCTTAGTGTTCTCCTTTCAGTTTATGTTTTCCAAACACACTAGAGAAGTTTTTCTATTGATACTTACTAGTATAAGATGTATGTTCATAATAGTTCAGGGCCTTGTGATAATATATAAGCTGTGATTCATCAATACTTAATTTAAACTGAAGCTAAAATCATTAATAGATAAAATAGTCATCTTCTTACCCAACCATTGGCCATCCCTAGAACTCCAGTAACCCCTAAGAAATTCTTCTGATTTGGTCAAAAATTGTACCAAAATGGCTGCACCAAGTACTGAATATGTGACAAACAGAAGCACAATGCTTGAATGTATTTCTCCTATTTAAAGCCTTACCTGTTTCTTTAGTTTCTGGGGTACGGTGTTATGGTTTAGATCTAGAATGTCTCCTCAGAAGTCTCAGGTGCTCAGAAGTATGGGTTGGGTTGGGTTTGGGTTGTTTTGTTTTGTTTTGTTTGGAAAGTGAGTGGCTTAGGGGAGGCGAGCTATATTCATCAGTGCATTAATCCGTTGATGAGTTCATAGCTGAGTGTGTTAGAAGGTGAGGCCTGGTCAGAGAGGCAGATCACTTGTGGTGTGATCTGCAAGTGTATTCTCCTGGCTCATCCCCACTCTGTGCTTGCTAGCTGCCATACAGTAACCAGTTTTCTTCAAGCATGGCATTTTACCATGGCATTTCTGCTTGGAGCCAGCCAGCCATGGACTGAGCCTAGTGAAACTGTGAACCAAAATTAACCCCTATTTTATTTTATTTTATTTTGTTTTATTTATTTTGGTACCAGGAACCGAACTTAGGATCTTGTGCTTACCAGGCAGGTACTGTGCCGCTGAGCTGTATCCCTGGCCCTAACCTCTACTTTAAGTTGTGGGTGTCAGGTATTTGTACAGTGACAGTAAAGTGATTAATACTGAAAATTGGTACTGCAAGGAGAGCCATTTCTGTGACTATAGGTGGTCATGTGGGTCAGAAACATTGGAACTGGTTTGCAGTAGGTGTTTGGAGATGTTGGCTAGAGAAGCCCTCAAACAGTGATGGTGAACCTTTTAGACCTTTCAATAATACAAACAGCCCTCTGCAGCTCATATATAGTAGGTTCACTACTACTGCTCTAGAATGTTATGAGCAGTGCTTGAGGTACAATACCAGTCAGAGCTTAGAAGACCAGAATGCTAATAGGAATATAGTGTACAGTAAAGGCCAGGCTCAGGAGGTTTCAGTTGGGAACAAGGACTCCACTGGGAGTTGGACTAGAGACCATGTGTATTACACTCCAGCAGAAAGTTTGCCTAAATTTTACCTATGTCCTGAGACTTTGAGGGAGACTGATATTAAGGGTAGCAGACTAACCTGGTGGGTGAAATTTCAAAGCAGCACAATGTTCAGGCTGCAGCATGGATATTGCTGGCTGTTTTCAGTTAGATCTACATAGAGAATCAAGAGCAGACAACAGAGCTGAATGATTTGAAAAGTTTGCAGTTTCACCAGAAAGGAAGTGCCTGCAAAGTTGGGCCAAAGGAGAGTATGGTTCCTAAAATGATGAACATAAAAAAGAAGGCAAGCCTGGTAAACACGAGGTTATGAATTTGATACCCATACCAAAAAAAAAAAAGCCAAGTAATTTGTGCATGGACAAAAAGACGTCTTGGGCATCTCAGAAATCAGCAAGATCCCATCCATCATAGGCTCGAGGATACAAAACTGTTAAGATTTCATTTGAAAAAGAGCTCCTGGGCCCTCTACCCAAAAAGGACCATCTAGAAATTTGTTTCCCAGGATTTTTTTCATAGTGCTGAGCCATTCAGGTACACAAACGTCTCTGAAGCTATGATCCAAGGGGCCTTGGCTACTGCTCCCACTGGAGGCAAACCTCAGCATCATCCAGGTAAGCTGGTTTTCCAGGAATGCACAGTGCAAGAGTTGTGAGAGCACAGAGGCTTCCATCCAGATTTCAGACAAAGGTCTGGGAGGCCAGGCAGTGTGCCTCTTAGGGAGAAGTACATGAAGGTGTAGTGGAGACCTTAGGGAGTTGGACATGCCAGAAATGTGAAGCATGTGCTGAAGAAAGCTACAGTGAGCAGAGCCAGCCCAAGAGAAAAGCCATGTGGGCTGCCAGTTGTCAAGACCATGGGACAGTGCTGCCCCAGCTCTTTGGAGCTCAAATCTCACCACCGTGTACCCTGGATGCCAGGCATGGAGCTACAGTATTTAATGTTTTCCCTGCTGGGTTTCAGTCTAGCTTTAGTTCTATTTTATCCCTTTTGGAATAGGAATGTTTTAACTTTCCTTTTCATTGTACCACTGTATGTTGGAAGTGTTTAACTTTCTTAATTTTTGGGGAGCTCACAGTTAAGAATTTTCCTTGAGTCTCAGAGGAGACTTCAGACTTGGACTGGAACTGTTAAGACTTTGGTGATTCTTAGAGATGGACTAAATACATTTTATGTAATGAGACAGATCTGAGCATTTTGGGGGGCCAGGAATAGGATGTTATGGTTTAGATCTAGAATGTCCACCAAAAGTCTCATATGCTCAGAGGTGAGGTTTTTTTTTGGAAAGGTGACTGGATCACGAGGGCACTATGCTCATCAATGGATTAATCCATTGACAAGTCCATAGCTGAATATGCTCTTAGGAGCCAGGGCCTGGCCAGAGGAGAGGGTGTGACTTGGAAAGGTGTACTCTTGCCCTCAGCTCCTACCCCTCTCTCTTCTTGCTAGCTGCCATGCAGTTAGCTATTTTCCTCAACCATAGCATTTGCACCCTGGAGCCAGCTGATCATGGACTAAACCCACTGAAACTGTAATTCAAAATAAACCTCTCCTCTAGGTTGGAGGTGTTGCATATTTTATCTCAGTAATAGAAAAGTGACCAATACAGGCAGAAAGAGTAAAGAATCCTGGAAATGCTGATAATATAACAACAACAATGATGTCCTGGCTTTTTTATTTAAATTGCCATTTTAAAGCCTAATTTGAAGCCCCTGTAGTAATGTATAAGTTGCAGTTCATTGCATAATAATCCTTGGATGTTTCTATTTGGATATTAATAATAATCTCATACCCCTAGTTTGGGAATCAAGTCTAGGAACAAAACCTTGTACCAGTTAGTTCTCAGTTACTGTAACACATACCTGAGATAAATCACCTTGAAAAGAGGAAAGGTTTATTCTGCCTTACTGTTGCAGAGGTTTCAGTCTAGACCCTGTTGCTTTGGACCTGTGGCAGCAGCGTACATCATGATAGGCGCACTTGTTTACTTCATTGGGTCTAGACAGCAAAGAAAGAAGAAAGGGCTGGGGTCCCGTATCTCCTTCAGGGGCACACACCAATGACCTAACTTCTCCCAGTAAGCCCTACCTCTCAAAATGCTCTACTACCTTGCAGTAGCACCACAGCCTGGGTACAAAGTCTTCAGGGCCTTTGGAGGATATTCAAGACCCAAACTATAGCAGGTCCCCAACAGAAAGTATTTGGCTACTTGGTACAGAGACCTCCCCAACAAATTTATCCAACCACACCACAGAGAAATTTTTCTATCCCTTTCTCTCTCCCTCTTGACTGCCACCAAAACTATTTGTTCTTAGTTTGGGCCTCATACAAGCCCCTCCATGTATCTGTATCCTCCTTCCATCCTGCTGAATGAGTAGACAGATCTGGACTTGCTTCTTTTCCTGAGACCTCTGTCCTGAGCAGCTGAGTCATGCTTTTTGCAATATTGTTTGCTTTATTATTCTCCCTACTCCAAAATGCTTTCCAAAAGCCCTTTTCTACTTGTTCTGGGACCTTACTCCTGCCCCACCATTCACCCTTTACCCAATTTCACATTCTCTTCAGATATGTAGTAGTAGCTTTAGAAATTTATACACATGCTGCAAATTACGAAAGGTTAAGGAACCCCACAATAAAATGTAGATAAGAAAAGCTTTTGGTAGTCAGCCCATCAAGTGGCCTCTGTGAATCACTAGGCAAAGGAGTAAAATGGCTTGTGTGGAAAGTTGAACTAGGCTGAAATTCTTGAGTTCCATTGTCTGAAGTCCTAACAAGTAGAGCAGATAAGGAAGAGTGCCTGCTGGATGGAAGAGAAGTTGTGTTTTCCCTTTTGTGTAAAGCCCTACAGCAGTCCTTTCCAGTATAATTTGCAGAGCAACTCTGACTCGTTAAATAGGTAAAGTCAAGGGAAAGAAGTGGTACCTACAAGTACCTATTTTGAGATCTGACTTCATCTGTCCTTTTCTTTCTAGGTACTTGGAAGTTCTGGTAAAACATACACTTGTTTAGCTTCTTGTCACTACTGCTCATGTCCTGCATTTGCCTTCTCAGTGCTACGGAAGAGTGAGAGCCTACTGGTAAGGATGGGGAAGGCTCTTGCCACAACAGAGTAGGAGAATGGTTTAAGGGTTGCACAAAATGCTCATTTTACTGCAAATTGAAACAGTAGTTTATTGCCCTTGTCTTCAGTCATCTCTTCTGAATTTAGCATCCCAAAATGCAGGGTCATTTTTAGAACATCAGTTTTCTGCTTTCTTATTTAAAAGACCATGGATGAAGCTTTGGGAAGATCAGCAGGGTATTCTGGAGGTTGGTACTTGGGGAATAGGTGACCTAATAAATATATGCACTAAATTGGATGTTGGCAACTTCATATATCTCCAACTCTAGCCATGGGGTGTGTCTACCCACAACCCATAGGACATCCTGACACTCAACCTTCATATGAGGCAGGACTGCCTTTGCCAATTTCATCACAGTCCTGAGTACCAAGCAAGGACATATTCATACACTCTTTATTCAAGTGGGAGAGATACTTCCCTTCCCAAAGCAGGTCATTACATCTTAAGCTTTGCCAGAGACGAAAATAATGGAGTCTACCCTATTCATCTCCTCATTTTACACTGTGAACTTCTTACACATTCGGGAACTAGGTTCCAGGTTGGGTGTCCCATTAATGGGAGATCATATTCATAGCTGATGTCCTCTAAGTGTGTTTCACCTGTAAAATGATAGAACTGACCTGGGACCCCTTCAAGAATTAAAGCCGTGTTCTGTGACGTGAAGTCCAACAAAGTCATCTCCCCAGAGTTGTGTATGGGCCAATATACATGAAAGTTCTGCCACCACTCCTCCCCCTTCATACCCTCCCCCTGGAAGCATAAGACTGTAAGCTCTAACCACACTGTTAAAATGGGATTGTTAACGATTTTTATGGGTGACTCTCCAATGTAATGAGAATCTGAGAAGCACTGAGCAGAATAGACCCTTGAGGGATGTTAGCCATTGCCATGATAGCTTTCTGAGGGCAAGGAAGGAGCTGACTGAAACTGCAGCACTCTCACTTCATGGTGGTAGTGAGAGGACCTGCTCAGACTGGCTGACTTTGGCCTGCCTGTCCCTAACAGGTCCGTATGTTTTATATTCTAGTGCAAGCACCTCTTGGCAGTTTATCTTAGTCAGATTATGAGGACCTGTCAGCAACTAAGTGTTTCTGACAAGCAGCTGACTGACATACTGATGGAGAAGAAATAAGAAGCATAAATGTTACCGATGGTGCACCATTATCTTTCAAAATAGAAATCAAGGAATACATGGAACAGTTCATGGTTTACAAGGAAGAAAGATGAAATGAATCTTCCAGGTACTTCCATTTTCCCTTCTGGATGGCTGGAGGGACCTTGGGTGGCAGCTGTGGACTGTGGAGGCCATGTGTTTGGTTGGAAGCCTTGTGCAGGCTTCTCATGAAAAACCTGAACCATAGGCCGGGGATCTAACTCAGTGGGCTAAGCACCTGCCTGGCAAGTGCGAGGTTGTGAGTTCAATCCCCGGGGCCGCAAAAAAAAAAAAAAACCTGAACCAGCCTTTTGCGTGAAAGATGTCTGAGTAGAATCAAATGTGGTAGAGTCAAATAAAACCTAACTCATATTGTACACACAGTTAGATCCTTATGTAACTGAATTACTAATTTTTAAAAGGTTAGGACAACTGACCAAACTGAACCTGAACAAGAGTAAGTTTAGATGAATAGATGTTGAGTTTTTTCCTTGGGTCCATAAAACTTTTCAGCAGCAATAAGATATTAGGGCAGAGATATGACTGAACAGCTCCAAGGATTAAGACGCAGCAGTTCTGATTTCAGTAAGCTTCAGATACTGTGGTGCTGGTGCCAAATCAGCTTAGGTAGGCTGTGTTGGTAGAGGGGTACTGTCTGGAACAAGGGAAAAGCTTGTTTGTGCTGCATGCACTTCTCAGCTTTTTAAACAGTAAAAATGAAAGAACAAACTAAAACTCATGTCCTAGAATAAAACTACAGCTACTATGGACTTTCAGTCTAAAGAAGAATAGACAAAATAGATTTTTAAAGGGAGCGATAAGAGACTCAGACCCTAAGAGAAAGCAAAGGAGCAACAATAAGATAAAGATGAAAATGAGACCATTTTCAACCCAGGGCAAGACTTTAATAGATAAAGCTGTGCACAGCCAGAAGAGAATCCTAGAGGACAGGAATTCCCTGCCTCTGGAGGGATTAATAAACTTGCAGTGTCCTTGCAGGAACTGAAGCAGTAGACAGATGAAATGCCTGCTGACTCCCCCATCGTTGTCCTCTCAAACACAAGATGCTAGCAAATGCTGGGCAGGAAGCTCAAGGCTGCACTTGCTACAGTGTTCTGTGGTTGGCAGAGCCTTGTATTATGCTGAGGTGTAGCAACAAAAATCTGTCAAGACTTTTCTGCCACTTGAGAAACTTGCAATGAGTATAACCATCTTTTTTAAGCAACCCTCAGGTTAACATGTATTGTCTAGACAGTAGATGTAGTTGTGCATAACATGCCAGTGCAGCACCCTGTTTTTTTAAAAAAGTTTTATTTCATAGAATATACAGTTTTATAATTTTGCTTAGTAGAATTTTCACACTTTGGATTCTCATAGCTTCATCAAAGTTGAACTTGGGAGAGAAGCACAATTTAGTACCTAGCTTTAGAAGTGAGAATTTTGTAAGGAGGGATCTCATTTTTCCAATTTCTTCCTCTACAGTAATGTTTTGTATATGGAAAAGAACAGAGCTTACAATTGTTACTTGATGATAATTCTACTTAGGAACTTAAGAGAATATCGTTCCCTAAATTAATAGAGCAGTTTCTTGTTTGAAGAATCATACTTTTAGTGTTCTTGATTACCCTCCTGAGAACAAGTATAGATTAATAGTCAATTTTTATTTTTCCACTGCCTCTATGTTAAAAATATTTGCAATATAATAGTTCACAGTATTTCACAGTAAGTAGTTTGTCATCTTCGACCATGAATGACGCAGACTCTTCCAAAGTTTTAGAATCCATTCAAGCTGTCAGCATCATTCACACACCAAAAGCAGGCAAATAGGACCATAAATATATTTGTCAATCCTTGGAGCCTATTAATAGCATGTACATATCAACTAGATACATGGTAACTTTAGGCAAGTACTCCAAAGAGGCAGCCATATGCTTGTGAGCTGTGGCTATTTTTCACAGTGAGAATCAGCCAGTTGTATCTTGTCCCATTGTTTATGCTGTATCTGTGCCTTCTCTCCAAGAGGCCAGAGCCTAGGTCATAATCCCACGTTGAAAGCAGGCTGTATTCCAGCCTGCCCACTCTCACTCTTGACATCTGTCTGGCAGAGAACATACCTGGAGATGATTTTGTGAAAAGTATAGCGGAAATCTCGGTTCCGGTAAACATAGACAATGGGATTGACAACTGAATTAGCATGTGACAGGAGAATGGCTGTGTTCATTGCCCACTTGGGCTTATCCTTAGCTAGAGCTGGCTGAAAAAGAGTGACACAGTTGATAGCATGTACTGGAAGCCAGCACAGAGCAAAAATCCCCATGATCATAGCCAGTGACTTGGCCGCGTGGATCTCCCGCTGGAGGGTGGTCCTCGAGTGGTGCATCAGCTCAGTACGCTGAAGCTGCCTGCAGGCCACTATGAAGATCTTGATGTAGATCACCAGCATTATGAGCAGTGGGGGCAGGACACACCCGAAGAAATTGAAATACACCATGTAGCTCATGGGGACCACATTCTCAAAGAGACATTTCACAGGGCAGCAGCTTTCATTTGTGGCTCCATCCCAGGGCTCTGTGCAGTTGTTGGTGGCACTGTCTTTACTGTTCCACCCCAGGAATGGGGTCAATCCAATGCCAAAGGCAAGGACCCACAGGACAGCAATGACCCCTCTTGCTCGGCTCCCAGTGACCAAACTTTTATACCTGTTCAAAAGAGTATCATTTGTTATGGTCAGTTTACGGTACTCTGCAACCAAAGCCCAGAAGCCCACTTCTACTTTTGTTCTGCCCTCACATCCTCTAAGGTGCCCTCACCAGGGCACTATGGCATTCATTACCCTCAACACTAGAGATACAAAGGGTGAGCAACTTAGCTCTAACAAGCTCAGTAAAATTTTCATTCATAGTAACACGTTTCTTTTTCGTGACAAAGGTAAGCAACAAGAGGTTAGATGTCTTAAAGGTTGCTAATTATCTCCATACTGACCTTTGAGTCTAGGTCTTCTGTGAGGTGCTGTTCTAGCTGGTGGACAGAACAAACCAAGGTTCTAGCTAAATGCTAAGGGACCTACAATCCAGTGGGGGAAATACAGTTAACAAACATAAACAGCAACGGAGATACATGTGGTGTGAACAAGAAAAAGAGTAAAGGAAGATCAGGACTTGCAGGGATCATAAAGAAGGTCAAGGGAAGCTTCATTGATAAAGTGACATTTGAACACAAGCCTGATGAAATGCATTTTAAACCTCCTGGAACCAGGCAGCACACTTCTGCGGCTCTGGGCAAGAATCCTTCTCTTTTTCCACTGTGAAGTTTGCCTTCCAGTATGGGCAGAATCATTTCTGAATATCTGTACAAACTGTTGGGGGACAAAAGTTCTGGCAATGCCTGTCTTTATGGAACTGCTAATAGCATAGTTAATAAAAGTGGGAAATAAATATTAGTAAGTGGACCATAATATGTATTGTAGTTTATAAATCAGTATATTCAGTGTAATGTATTAAGTAAATGAAATAAAATATTTCACTAACCTTTAGCAGAAAAACTAGAAAATACCCTGATTCACAGTACTTTAGAGTTACCTGTGGAAAGTATCCACCTTCCTTTGCCTGTAGCATAAAACTTGAAATTCTAAGCTTGGCCTACAGAGCCCTCCAGACCTTAGTGCCACATACACAGTATCTGTCTTTCCTAACCAATGACTCCCTTCTAGGTCATGCTGCCCTTACCGCAACCTCAGCCAAAACACCTGTTCCTTTTTCAAGGGTCACCTCTTAGGCAGAGCATATACTTTCAAACATATACTTGTCATAAAGCCTAACCCTCACTGGAATGCCAACCTCCTGAGAACAAAGGGGCTATGTCCCTTTGTACCGGTATCCCCAAGATCCAGCACAGTGCCTGGAACATAATAGGTTCTTGATAATATGGCTGCTGCTGACACAATTCTCACTTGTTATTTGACTCATCAAACAGCTTTAAAGCAAGATTTTACTTACTAGGAGTACTTGATGCTGTGATCCCAACATGCAAGAGAACTGGTACAGTTTGCTGATGTCTTGCCTCAGAATTTACAGTAATCTTTTCTGCTCCCTGTGAGGGCATCTCTAAACAATAGGAAAACTCAGTTGGGGGCCTAGTGGGCTCAGTTGCTCACTGAATTTTTCTTGGCCAATGAATTCATCTATTTCCAAACACATTTTGCTTCCCTCCTTATTTGGGAATGTAAAGTCTTTCTTTAAAAAAAATGTTTTTCCTTACCACTGCCTCACCAGAGAAGTGAATAACATAATTAGTTCCTGGAGAATAACAAGAAAGCCTCCCAAAGGCCAAACACTTAGAATCCAGGTCCATGATGCAGCCTATTTCCCAGCCCTGCCCTTCACAGGATTCCACTGAGTTGAGTACAGCTGATGACAGGTCAGCCCTAGTGGGTGGATTCTACTTGGGGGAAGTAAATCATGGCATTTCTGTTCTCTTGCTGGTGGTTGGTATCAGGTAGATTGTGAGATGGTTCTGATTAACAAGACATGAAAGGAAGACTGTTAGGGGACCTCAAGGAAAGATTCTATTTCCTGATAAAAGGAAAGAGATCCATGAAGAAAGCTTTGTCTTTCTGCCCATCCCTTTCTGCTTTTGATGCTCTTGTGGGAGGCTGTGATGCCCAAAACTGTAGTAGCCATCTTGTGACCGTGCAGGAGAAGCCTGAAAACACAGCCAGTGGCAAAGCAGAAGGAAAAAGGAGCTCAGATCCTTGAAGACATCTTTGAAATCGCCCAACCCTAGAACCATCATGGCTCCATATACTTGTTCAAGAAATAAATGTCCTGATTTCTTATATCACTATAAGGAAGTTTGTTACCTAAACCAAAAGCATGCATTCTAGTGAGGATTTTCATCTCTTCCAGTTCAACTCCTCTTATTTCGCAAATGAAGAAACAGATACAAAATCTGTAATAAGCCAATACAAACCAAAGATTAGAAACTAAATCAGGACTCCCAATCCTGTGTTCCTTGTACTGCCTTTTATTTTACCTTTTTTTTTTTTTTTTTTTTTT